>CM067373.1:140108085-140155246 GCA_034401795.1 Chaetoderma sp. LZ-2023a
ATATGTCTGACATATTCTATCACCTGAATAGCTAGTATAAGATGAGTTTATGTATGACATATTCTATCATCCGAATAGCTAGTATAAGATGAGTTTATGTATGACATATGCTATCATCTGAATAGCTAGTATAAGATGACTATGTCTGACATATTCTATCACGTGAATAGCTAGTATAAGATGAGTTTATGTATGCCATATTCCATCACATGAATAGCTAGTGTAAGATGAGTTTATGTCTGACATATTCTAGCACCTGAATAGCTAGTATAAGATGAGTTTATGTATGACATATTCTATCACCTGAATAGCTATTATAAGATGAGTTTATGTATGACATATTCTATCACCTGAATAGCTTGTATAAGATGACTATGTCTGACATATTCTATCATCTGAATAGCTAGTAGAAGATGAGTTTATGTATGATATATTCTATCGCCTGAATAGCTAGTATAAGATGAGTTTATGTATGACATATTCTATCACCTGATTAGCTAGTATAAGATGAGTTTATGTATGATATATTCTATTGCCTGAATAGCTAGTATAAGATGAGTTTATGTATGACATATTCTATCACCTGAATAGCTAGTATAAGATGAGTTTATGTATGACATATTCTATCATCCGAATAGCTAGTATAAGATGAGTTTATGTATGACATATGCTATCATCTGAATAGCTAGTATAAGATGACTATGTCTGACATATTCTATCACGTGAATAGCTAGTATAAGATGAGTTTATGTATGCCATATTCCATCACATGAATAGCTAGTATAAGATGAGTATATGTCTGACATATTCTATCACCTGAATACCTTGTATAAGATGACTATGTTTGACATATTCTCTCACCTGAATAGCTAGTATAAGATGAGATTAGGTATGACATATTCTATTGCCTGAATAGCTAGTATAAGATGAGTTTATGTATGACATATTCTACCGCCTGAATAGCTAGTATAAGATGAGTTTATGTATGACATATTCTATCACCTGAATAGCTAGTATAAGATGAGTTTATGTATGACATATTCTATCACCTGAATAGCTAGTATAAGATGAGTTTATGTATGACATATTCTATCATCCGAATAGCTAGTATAAGATGAGTTTATGTATGACATATGCTATCATCTGAATAGCTAGTATAAGATGACTATGTCTGACATATTCTATCACGTGAATAGCTAGTATAAGATGAGTTTATGTATGCCATATTCCATCACATGAATAGCTAGTGTAAGATGAGTTTATGTCTGACATATTCTAGCACCTGAATAGCTAGTATAAGATGACTATGTCTGACATATTCTATCACATGAATAGCTATTATAAGATGAGTTTATGTATGACATATTCTATCACCTGAATAGCTTGTATAAGATGACTATGTCTGACATATTCTATCATCTGAATAGCTAGTAGAAGATGAGTTTATGTATGATATATTCTATCGCCTGAAAAGCTAGTATAAGATGAGTTTATGTATGACATATTCTATCACCTGATTAGCTAGTATAAGATGAGTTTATGTATGATATATTCTATTGCCTGAATAGCTAGTATAAGATGAGTTTATGTATGACATATTCTATCACCGGTATAGCTAGTGTAAGATGGGTTTATGTCTGACATATTCTATCACCTGAATAGCTTGTATAAGATGACTATGTTTGACATATTCTCTCCCCTGAATAGCTAGTATAAGATGAGTTTATGTATGACATATTCTATCGCTTGAATAGCTAGTATAAGATGAGGTTATGTATGACATATTCTATCACTTGAATAGCTAGTGTAAGATGAGTATATGTCTGACATATTCTATCACCTGAATACCTTGTATAAGATGACTATGTTTGACATATTCTCTCACCTGAATAGCTAGTATAAGATGAGATTAGGTATGACATATTCTATTGCCTGAATAGCTAGTATAAGATGAGTTTATGTATGACATATTCTACCGCCTGACTAGCTAGTATAAGATGAGTTTATGTATGACATATTCTATCATCTGAATAGCTAGTATAAGATGATTTATGTATGACATGTTCTATCACTTGAATAGCTCGTATAAGATGAGTTTATGTATGACATATTCTATCACCTGAATAGCTAGTATAAGATGAGTTTATGTATGACATATTCTATCATCCGAATAGCTAGTATAAGATGAGTTTATGTATGACATATGCTATCATCTGAATAGCTAGTAGAAGATGAGTTTATGTATGACATATTATATCACCTGAATAGCTAGCATAAGATGAGTTTATGTATGACATATTCTATCACCTGAATAGCTAGTATAAGATGAGTTTATGTATGACATATTCTATCATCTGAATAGCTAGTATAATATGAGTTTAAGTATGACATATTCTATCATCTGTCTAGATAGTATAAGATGAGATTATGTATGGAATATTCTGTCGCCTGAATAGCTAGTATAAGCTGAGTTTATGTATGACATATTCTATCACCTGAATAGCTAGTATAAGATGAGTTTATGTATGACATATTCTATCACATGAATAGCTAGTATAAGATGAGTTTATGTATCACATATTCTATAACCTGAATAGCTAGTATAAGATGACTATGTCTGACATATTCTCTCACCTGAATAGGTAGTATAAGATGAGATTATGTATGACATATTCTATCGCATGAAAGGGTAGTATAAGATGAGTTTATGTATGACATATTCTATCACCTGAATAGCTAGTATAAGATGAGGTTATGTATGACATATTCTATCACATGAATAGCTAGTATAAGATGAGTTTATGTATGACATATTCTATCACCTGAATAGCTAGTATAATATGACTAAGTCTGACATATTCTCTCACCTGAATAGCTAGTATAAGATGAGATTATGTATGACATTCTATCGCCTGAATAGCTAGTATAAGATGAGTTTATGTATGCCAAATTCTATCACCTGGATAGCTAGTATAAGATGAGTTTATGTATGACATATTCTATCACCTGAATAGCTAGTATAAGATGAGTTTATGTATGACATATTCTATCACCTGAATAGCTAGTATAAGATGAGTTTATGCATGACATATTCTATCACCTGAATAGCTAGTATAAGATGAGTTTATGTATGACATATTCTATCACCTGAATAGCTAGTATAAGATGAGTTTATGTATGACATATTCTATCATCTGAATAGCTAGTATAAGATGATTTATGTATGACATGATCTATCACTTGAATAGCTAGTATAAGATGACTAAGTCTGACATATTCTCTCACCTGAATAGCTAGTATAAGATGAGTTTATGTATGACATTCTATCGCCTGAATAGCTAGTATAAGATGAGTTTATGTATGCCATATTCTTTCACCTGAATAGCTAGTATAAGATGAGTTTATGTATGACATATTCTATCACCTGAATAGCTAGTATAAGATGAGTTTATGTATGACATATTCTATCACCTGAATAGCTAGTATAAGATGAGTTTATGCATGACATATTCTATCACCTGAATAGCTAGGATAAGATGAGTTTATGTATGACATATTAGATCACCTGAATAGATAGCATAAGATGAGTTTATATATGATATATTCTATCGCCTGAAAAGCTAGTATAAGATGAGTTTATGTATGACATATTCTATCACCTGAATAGCTAGTATAAGATGAGTTTATGTATGATATATTCTATTGCCTGAATAGCTAGTATAAGATGAGTTTATGTATGACATATTCTATCACCGGTATAGCTAGTGTAAGATGAGTTTATGTCTGACATATTCTATCACGTGAATAGCTTGTATAAGATGACTATGTTTGACATATTCTCTCCCCTGTATAGCTAGTATAAGATGAGTTTATGTATGACATATTCTATCGCTTGAATAGCTAGTATAATATGAGGTTATGTATGACATATTCTATCACTTGAATAGCTAGTGTAAGATGAGTATATGTCTGACATATTCTATCACCTGAATAGCTTGTATAGGATGACTATGTTTGACATATTCTCTCACCTGAATAGCTAGTATAAGATGAGATTAGGTATGACATATTCTATTGCCTGAATAGCTAGTATAAGATGAGTTTATGTATGACATATTCTACCGCCTGACTAGCTAGTATAAGATGAGATTATGTATGACATATTCTATCATCTGAATAGCTAGTATAAGATGATTTATGTATGACATGTTCTATCACTTGAATAGCTCGTATAAGATGAGTTTATGTATGACATATTCTATCACCTGAATAGCTAGTATAAGATGAGTTTATGTATGACATATTCTATCATCCGAATAGCTAGTATAAGATGAGTTTAAGTATGACATATTCTATCATCTGAATAGATAGTATAAGATGAGATTATGTATGGAATATTCTGTCGCCTGAATAGCTAGTATAAGATCAGTTTATGTATGACATATTCTATCACCTGAATACCTAGTATAAGATGATTTTATGTATGACATATTCTATCATCTGAATAGCTAGTATAAGATTAGTTTATGTCTGACATATTCTAGCACCTGAATAGCTAGTATAAGATGACTATGTCTGACATATTCTATCACATGAATAGCTAGTATAAGATGAGTTTATGTATGCCATATTCTATCACATGAATAGCTAGTATAAGATGAGTTTATGTATGACATATTCCATCACCTGAATAGCTAGTGTACGGTGAGTTTATGTCTGACATATTCTAGCACCTGAATAGCTAGTATAAGATGACTATGTTTGACATATTCTATCACATGAATAGCTAGAATAAGATGAGTTTATGTATGACATATTCTATAACCTGAATAGCTAGGATAAGATGAGATTATGTATGACATATTCTCTCGCCTGAAAGGGTAGTATAAGATGAGTTTATGTATGACATATTCTATCACCTGAATAGCTAGTATAAGATGAGTTTATGTATGACATATTCTATCACCTGAACAGCTAGTATAAGATGAGTTTATGTATGACATATTCTTTCACCTGAATAGCTAGTATAAGATGAGTTTATGTATGACATATTCTATTACCTGAATAGCTAGTATAAGATGAGTTTATGTATGACATATTCTATCACCTGAATAGCTAGTATAAGATGAGTTTATGTATGACATATGCTATCATCTGAATAGCTAGTAGAAGATGAGTTTATGTATGACATATTATATCACCTGAATAGCTAGCATAAGATGAGTTTATGTATGACATATTCTATCACCTGAATAGCTAGTATAAGATGAGTTTATGTATGACATATTCTATCATCTGAATAGCTAGTATAATATGAGTTTAAGTATGACATATTCTATCATCTGAATAGATAGTATAAGATGAGATTATGTATGGAATATTCTGTCGCCTGAATAGCTAGTATAAGCTGAGTTTATGTATGACATATTCTATCACCTGAATAGCTAGTATAAGATGAGTTTATGTATGACATATTCTATCACATGAATAGCTAGTATAAGATGAGTTTATGTATGACATATTCTATAACCTGAATAGCTAGTATAAGATGACTATGTCTGACATATTCTCTCACCTGAATAGGTAGTATAAGATGAGATTATGTATGACATATTCTATCGCATGAAAGGGTAGTATAAGATGAGTTTATGTATGACATATTCTATCACCTGAATAGCTAGTATAAGATGAGGTTATGTATGACATATTCTATCACATGAATAGCTAGTATAAGATGAGTTTATGTATGACATATTCTATCACCTGAATAGCTAGTATAAGATGAGATTATGTATGACATTCTATCGCCTGAATATCTAGTATAAGATGAGTTTATGTATGCCATATTCTATCACCTGGATAGCTAGTATAATATGACTAAGTCTGACATATTCTCTCACCTGAATAGCTAGTATAAGATGAGATTATGTATGACATTCTATCGCCTGAATAGCTAGTATAAGATGAGTTTATGTATGCCATATTCTATCACCTGAATAGCTAGTATAAGATGAGTTTATGTATGACATATTCTATCACCTGAATAGCTAGTATAAGATGAGTTTATGTATGACATATTCTATCATCTGAATAGCTAGTATAAGATGATTTATGTATGACATGTTCTATCACTTGAATAGCTAGTATAAGATGACTAAGTCTGACATATTCTCTCACCTGAATAGCTAGTATAAGATGAGTTTATGTATGACATTCTATCGCCTGAATAGCTAGTATAAGATGAGTTTATGTATGCCATATTCTTTCACCTGAATAGCTAGTATAAGATGAGTTTATGTATGACATATTCTATCACCTGAATAGCTAGTATAAGATGAGTTTATGTATGACATATTCTATCACCTGAATAGCTAGTATAAGATGAGTTTATGCATGACATATTCTATCACCTGAATAGCTAGAATAAGATGAGTTTATGTATGACATATTATATCACCTGAATAGATAGCATAAGATGAGTTTATATATGATATATTCTATCGCCTGAAAAGCTAGTATAAGATGAGTTTATGTATGACATATTCTATCACCTGAATAGCTAGTATAAGATGAGTTTATGTATGATATATTCTATTGCCTGAATAGCTAGTATAAGATGAGTTTATGTATGACATATTCTATCACCGGTATAGCTAGTGTAAGATGAGTTTATGTCTGACATATTCTATCACGTGAATAGCTTGTATAAGATGACTATGTTTGACATATTCTCTCCCCTGTATAGCTAGTATAAGATGAGTTTATGTATGACATATTCTATCGCTTGAATAGCTAGTATAATATGAGGTTATGTATGACATATTCTATCACTTGAATAGCTAGTGTAAGATGAGTATATGTCTGACATATTCTATCACCTGAATAGCTTGTATAGGATGACTATGTTTGACATATTCTCTCAACTGAATAGCTAGTATAAGATGAGATTAGGTATGACATATTCTATTGCCTGAATAGCTAGTATAAGATGAGTTTATGTATGACATATTCTACCGCCTGACTAGCTAGTATAAGATGAGATTATGTATGACATATTCTATCATCTGAATAGCTAGTATAAGATGATTTATGTATGACATGTTCTATCACTTGAATAGCTCGTATAAGATGAGTTTATGTATGACATATTCTATCACCTGAATAGCTAGTATAAGATGAGTTTATGTATGACATATTCTATCATCCGAATAGCTAGTATAAGATGAGTTTAAGTATGACATATTCTATCATCTGAATAGATAGTATAAGATGAGATTATGTATGGAATATTCTGTCGCCTGAATAGCTAGTATAAGATGAGTTTATGTATGACATATTCCATCACCTGAATAGCTAGTGTACGGTGAGTTTATGCCTGACATATTCTAGCACCTGAATAGCTAGTATAAGATGACTATGTTTGACATATTCTATCACATGAATAGCTAGTATAAGATGAGTTTATGTATGCCATATTCTATCACATCAATAGCTAGTATAAGATGAGTTTATGTATGACATATTCCATCACCTGAATAGCTAGTGTACGGTGAGTTTATGTCTGACATATTCTAGCACCTGAATAGCTAGTATAAGATGACTATGTTTGACATATTCTATCACATGAATAGCTAGAATAAGATGAGTTTATGTATGACATATTCTATAACCTGAATAGCTAGGATAAGATGAGATTATGTATGACATATTCTCTCGCCTGAAAGGGTAGTATAAGATGAGTTTATGTATGACATATTCTATCACCTGAATAGCTAGTATAAGATGAGTTTATGTATGACATATTCTATCACCTGAACAGCTAGTATAAGATGAGTTTATGTATGACATATTCTTTCACCTGAATAGCTAGTATAAGATGAGTTTATGCATGACATATTCTATTACCTGAATAGCTAGTATAAGATGAGTTTATGTATGACATATTCTATCACCTGAATAGCTAGTATAAGATGAGTTTATGTATGACATATGCTATCATCTGAATAGCTAGTAGAAGATGAGTTTATGTATGACATATTATATCACCTGAATAGCTAGCATAAGATGACTTTATGTATGACATATTCTATCACCTGAATAGCTAGTATAAGATGAGTTTATGTATGACAGATTCTATCATCTGAATAGCTAGTATAATATGAGTTTAAGTATGACATATTCTATCATCTGAATAGATAGTATAAGATGAGATTATGTATGGAATATTCTGTCGCCTGAATAGCTAGTATAAGCTGAGTTTATGTATGACATATTCTATCACCTGAATAGCTAGTATAAGATGAGTTTATGTATGACATATTCTATCACATGAATAGCTAGTATAAGATGAGTTTATGTATGACATATTCTATAACCTGAATAGCTAGTATAAGATGACTATGTCTGACATATTCTCTCACCTGAATAGCTAGTATAAGATGAGATTATGTATGACATATTCCATCGCATGAAAGGGTAGTATAAGATGAGTTTATGTATGACATATTCTCTCACCTGAATAGCTAGTATAAGATGAGATTATGTATGACATATTCTATCGCATGAAAGGGTAGTATAAGATGAGTTTATGTATGACATATTCTATCACCTGAATAGCTAGTATAAAATGAGGTTATGTATGACATATTCTATCACATGAATAGCTAGTATAAGATGAGTTTATGTATGACATATTCTATCACCTGAATAGCTAGTATAAGATGACTAAATCTGACATATTCTCTCACCTGAATAGCTAGTATAAGATGAGATTATGTATGACATATTCTATCGATTGAAGGGGTAGTATAAAATGAGTTTATGTATGACATATTCTATCACCTGAATAGCTAGTATAAGATGAGTTTATGTATGACATTCTATCGCCTGAATAGCTAGTATAAAATGAGTTTATGTATGCCATATTCTATCACCTGAATAGCTAGTATAAGATGAGTTTATGTATGACATATTCTATCACCTGAATAGCTAGTATATGATGAGTTTATGTATGACATATTCTATCACCTGAATAGCTAGTATAAGATGAGTTTATGCATGACATATTCTATCACCTGAATAGCTAGTATAAGATGAGTTTATGTATGACATATTCTATCACCTGAATAGCTAGTATAAGATGAGTTCATGTATGACATATTCTATCATCTGAATAGCTAGTAGAAGATGAGTTTATGTATGACATATTATATCACCTGAATAGATAGGATAAGATGAGTTTATATATGATATATTATATCGCCTGAAAGCTAGTATAAGATGAGTTTATGTATGACATATTCTATCACCTGAATAGCTAGTATAAGATGACTATGTCTGACATATTCTCTCACCTGAATAGCTAGTATAAGATGAGATTATGTATGACATATTCTATCGCATGAAAGGGTAGTATAAGATGAGTTTATGTATGACATATTCTATCACCTGAATAGCTAGTATAAGATGAGGTTATGTATGACATATTCTATCACATGAATAGCTAGTATAAGATGAGTTTATGTATGACATATTCTATCACCTGAATAGCTAGTATAATATGACTAAGTCTGACATATTCTCTCACCTGAATAGCTAGTATAAGATGAGATTATGTATGACATTCTATCGCCTGAATAGCTAGTATAAGATGAGTTTATGTATGCCATATTCTATCACCTGGATAGCTAGTATACGATGAGTTTATGTATGCCATATTCTATCACCTGGATAGCTAGTATACGATGAGTTTATGTATGACATATTCTATCAACTGAATAGCTAGTATAAGATGAGTTTATGTATGACATATTCTATCACCTGAATAGCTAGTATAAGATGAGTTTATGCATGACATATTCTATCACCTGAATAGCTAGTATAAGATGAGTTTATGCATGACATATTCTATCACCTGAATAGCTAGTATAAGATGAGTTTATGTATGACATATTCTACCGCCTGACTAGCTAGTATAAGATGAGTTTATGTATGACATATTCTATCATCTGAATAGCTAGTATAAGATGATTTATGTATGACATGTTCTATCACTTGAATAGCTCGTATAAGATGAGTTTATGTATGACATATTCTATCACCTGAATAGCTAGTATAAGATGAGTTTATGTATGACATATTCTATCATCTGAATAGCTAGTATAAGATGAGTTTAAGTATGACATATTCTATCATCTGAATAGATAGTATAAGATGAGATTATGTATGGAATATTCTGTCGCCTGAATAGCTAGTATAAGCTGAATTTATGTATGACATATTCTATCACCTGAATAGCTAGTATAAGATGAGTTTATGTATGACATATTCTATCACATGAATAGCTAGTATAAGATGAGTTTATGTATGACATATTCTATAACCTGAATAGCTAATATAAGATGACTATGTCTGACATATTCTCTCACCTGAATAGCTAGTATAAGATGAGATTATGTATGACATATTCTATCGCATGAAAGGGTAGTATAAGATGAGTTTATGTATGACATATTCTATCACTTGAATAGCTAGTGTAAGATGAGTATATGTCTGACATATTCTATCACCTGAATAGCTTGTATAAGATGACTATGTTTGACATATTCTCTCACCTGAATAGCTAGTATAAGATGAGATTAGGTATGACATATTCTATTGCCTGAATAGCTAGTATAAGATGAGTTTATGTATGACATATTCTACCGCCTGACTAGCTAGTATAAGATGAGTTTATGTATGACATATTCTATCATCTGAATAGCTAGTATAAGATGATTTATGTATGACATGTTCTATCACTTGAATAGCTCGTATAAGATGAGTTTATGTATGACATATTCTATCACCTGAATAGATAGTATAAGATGAGATTATGTATGGAATATTCTGTCGCCTGAATAGCTAGTATAAGCTGAGTTTATGTATGACATATTCTATCACCTGAATACCTAGTATAAGATGAGTTTATGTATGACATATTCTATCATCTGAATAGCTAGTATAAGATTAGTTTATGTCTGACATATTCTAGCACCTGAATAGCTAGTATAAGAGGACTATGTCTGACATATTCTATCACATGAATAGCTAGTATAAGATGAGTTTATGTATGCCATATTCTATCACATGAATAGCTAGTATAAGATGAGTTTATGTATGACATATTCCATCACCTGAATAGCTAGTGTAAGATGAGTATATGTCTGACATATTCTATCACCTGAATAGCTTGTATAAGATGACTATGTTTGACATATTCTCTCACCTGAATAGCTAGTATAAGATGAGATTAGGTATGACATATTCTATTGCCTGAATTGCTAGTATAAGATGAGTTTATGTATGACATATTCTACCGCCTGACTAGCTAGTATAAGATGAGTTTATGTATGACATATTCTATCATCTGAATAGCTAGTATAAGAAGATTTATGTATGACATGTTCTATCACTTGAATAGCTCGTATAAGATGAGTTTATGTATGACATATTCTATCACCTGAATAGCTAGTATAAGATGAGTTTATGTATGACATATTCTATCATACGAATAGCTAGTATAAGATGAGTTTATGTATGACATATTCTATCACCTGAATACCTAGTATAAGATGAGTTTATGTATGACATATTCTATCATCTGAATAGCTAGTATAAGATTAGTTTATGTCTGACATATTCTAGCACCTGAATAGCTAGTATAAGAGGACTATGTCTGACATATTCTATCACATGAATAGCTAGTATAAGATGAGTTTATGTATGCTATATTCTATCACATGAATAGCTAGTATAAGATGAGTTTATGTATGACATATTCCATCAACTGAATAGCTAGTGTAAGGTGAGTTTATGTCTGACATATTCTAGCACCTGAATAGCTAGTATAAGATGACTATGTTTGACATATTCTATCACATGAATAGCTAGAATAAGATGAGTTTATGTATGACATATTCTATAACCTGAATAGCTAGTATAAGATGACTATGTCTGACATATTCTCTCACCTGAATAGCTAGTATAAGATGAGATTATGTATGACATATTCTATCGCCTGAAAGGGTAGTATAAGATGAGTTTATGTATGACATATTCTATCACCTGAATAGCTAGTATAAGATGAGTTTATGTATGACATATTCTATCACCAGAATAGCTAGTATAAGATGAGTTTATGTATGACATATTCCTTCACCTGAATAGCTACTATAAGATGAGTTTATGCATGACATATTCTATTACCTGAATAGCTAGTATAAGATGAGTTTATGTATGACATATTCTATCACCTGAATAGCTAGTATAAGATGAGTTTATGTATGACATATGCTATCATCTGAATAGCTAGTAGAAGATGAGTTTATGTATGACATATTATATCACCTGAATAGCTAGCATAAGATGAGTTTATGTATGACATATTCTATCACCTGAATAGCTAGTATAAGATGAGTTTATGTATGACATATTCTATCATCTGAATAGCTAGTATAATATGAGTTTAGGTATGACATATTCTATCATCTGAATAGATAGTATAAGATGAGATTATGTATGGAATATTCTGTCGCCTGAATAGCTAGTATAAGCTGAGTTTATGTATGACATATTCTATCACCTGAATAGCTAGTATAAGATGAGTTTATGTATGACATATTCTATCACATGAATAGCTAGTATAAGATGAGTTTATGTATAACATATTCTATAACCTGAATAGCTAGTATAAGATGACAATGTCTGACATATTCTCTCACCTGAATAGCTAGTATAAGATGAGATTATGTATGACATATTCTATCGCATGAAAGGGTAGTATAAGATGAGTTTATGTATGACATATTCTATCACCTGAATAGCTAGTATAAGATGAGGTTATGTATGACATATTCTATCACATGAATAGCTAGTATAAGATGAGTTTATGTATGACATATTCTATCACCTGAATAGCTAGTATAAGATGACTAAGTCTGACATATTCTCTCACCTGAATAGCTAGTATAAGATGAGATTATGTATGACATATTCTATCGCATGAAAGGGTAGTATAAGATGAGTTTATGTATGACATATTCTATCACCTGAATAGCTAGTATAAGATGAGTTTATGTATGACATATTCTATCATCTGAATAGCTAGTATAAGATGAGTTTAAGTATGACATATTCTATCATCTGAATAGATAGTATAAGATGAGATTATGTATGGAATATTCTGTCGCCTGAATAGCTAGTATAAGCTGAATTTATGTATGACATATTCTATCACCTGAATAGCTAGTATAAGATGAGTTTATGTATGACATATTCTATCACATGAATAGCTAGTATAAGATGAGTTTATGTATGACATATTCTATAACCTGAATAGCTAATATAAGATGACTATGTCTGACATATTCTCTCACCTGAATAGCTAGTATAAGATGAGATTATGTATGACATATTCTATCGCATGAAAGGTTAGTATAAGATGAGTTTATGTATGACATATTCTATCACTTGAATAGCTAGTGTAAGATGAGTATATGTCTGACATATTCTATCACCTGAATAGCTTGTATAAGATGACTATGTTTGACATATTCTCTCACCTGAATAGCTAGTATAAGATGAGATTAGGTATGACATATTCTATTGCCTGAATAGCTAGTATAAGATGAGTTTATGTATGACATATTCTACCGCCTGACTAGCTAGTATAAGATGAGTTTATGTATGACATATTCTATCATCTGAATAGCTAGTATAAGATGATTTATGTATGACATGTTCTATCACTTGAATAGCTCGTATAAGATGAGTTTATGTATGACATATTCTATCACCTGAATAGCTAGTATAAGATGAGTTTATGTATGACATATTCTATCATCCGAATAGCTAGTATAAGATGAGTTTAAGTATGACATATTCTATCATCTGAATAGATAGTATAAGATGAGATTATGTATGGAATATTCTGTCGCCTGAATAGCTAGTATAAGCTGAGTTTATGTATGACATATTCTATCACCTGAATACCTAGTATAAGATGAGTTTATGTATGACATATTCTATCATCTGAATAGCTAGTATAAGATTAGTTTATGTCTGACATATTCTAGCACCTGAATAGCTAGTATAAGAGGACTATGTCTGACATATTCTATCACATGAATAGCTAGTATAAGATGAGTTTATGTATGCCATATTCTATCACATGAATAGCTAGTATAAGATGAGTTTATGTATGACATATTCCATCAGCTGAATAGCTAGTGTAAGATGAGTATATGTCTGACATATTCTATCACCTGAATAGCTTGTATAAGATGACTATGTTTGACATATTCTCTCACCTGAATAGCTAGTATAAGATGAGATTAGGTATGACATATTCTATTGCCTGAATAGCTAGTATAAGATGAGTTTATGTATGACATATTCTACCGCCTGACTAGCTAGTATAAGATGAGTTTATGTATGACATATTCTATCATCTGAACCGCTAGTATAAGAAGATTTATGTATGACATGTTCTATCACTTGAATAGCTCGTATAAGATGAGTTTATGTATGACATATTCTATCACCTGAATAGCTAGTATAAGATGAGTTTATGTATGACATATTCTATCATACGAATAGCTAGTATAAGATGAGTTTATGTATGACATATTCTATCACCTGAATACCTAGTATAAGATGAGTTTATGTATGACATATTCTATCATCTGAATAGCTAGTATAAGATTAGTTTATGTCTGACATATTCTAGCACCTGAATAGCTAGTATAAGAGGACTATGTCTGACATATTCTATCACATGAATAGCTAGTATAAGATGAGTTTATGTATGCTATATTCTATCACATGAATAGCTAGTATAAGATGAGTTTATGTATGACATATTCCATCAACTGAATAGCTAGTGTAAGGTGAGTTTATGTCTGACATATTCTAGCACCTGAATAGCTAGTATAAGATGACTATGTTTGACATATTCTATCACATGAATAGCTAGAATAAGATGAGTTTATGTATGACATATTCTATAACCTGAATAGCTAGTATAAGATGACTATGTCTGACATATTCTCTCACCTGAATAGCTAGTATAAGATGAGATTATGTATGACATATTCTATCGCCTGAAAGGGTAGAATAAGATGAGTTTATGTATGACATATTCTATCACCTGAATAGCTAGTATAAGATGAGTTTATGTATGACATATTCTATCACCTGAATAGCTAGTATAAGATGAGTTTATGTATGACATATTCCTTCACCTGAATAGCTACTATAAGATGAGTTTATGCATGACATATTCTATTACCTGAATAGCTAGTATAAGATGAGTTTATGTATGACATATTCTATCACCTGAATAGCTAGTATAAGATGAGTTTATGTATGACATATGCTATCATCTGAATAGCTAGTAGAAGATGAGTTTATGTATGACATATTATATCACCTGAATAGCTAGCATAAGATGAGTTTATGTATGACATATTCTATCACCTGAATAGCTAGTATAAGATGAGTTTATGTATGACATATTCTATCATCTGAATAGCAAGTATAATATGAGTTTAGGTATGACATATACTATCATCTGAATAGATAGTATAAGATGAGATTATGTATGGAATATTCTGTCGCCTGAATAGCTAGTATAAGCTGAGTTTATGTATGACATATTCTATCACCTGAATAGCTAGTATAAGATGAGTTTATGTATGACATATTCTATCACATGAATAGCTAGTATAAGATGAGTTTATGTATAACATATTCTATAACCTGAATAGCTAGTATAAGATGACTATGTCTGACATATTCTCTCACCTGAATAGCTAGTATAAGATGAGATTATGTATGACATATTCTATCGCATGAAAGGGTAGTATAAGATGAGTTTATGTATGACATATTCTATCACCTGAATAGCTAGTATAAGATGAGGTTATGTATGACATATTCTATCACATGAATAGCTAGTATAAGATGAGTTTATGTATGACATATTCTATCACCTGAATAGCTAGTATAAGATGACTAAGTCTGACATATTCTCTCACCTGAATAGCTAGTATAAGATGAGACTATGTATGACATTCTATCGCCTGAATAGCTAGTATAAGTTGAGTTTATGTATGCCATATTCTATCACCTGGATAGCTAGTATAAGATGAGTTTATGTATGACATATTCTATCACCTGAATAGCTAGTATAAGATGAGTTTATGTATGACATATTCTATCACCTGAATAGCTAGTATAAGATGAGTTTATGCATGACATATTCTATCACCTGAATAGATAGTATAAGATGAGTTTATGCATGACATATTCTATCACCTGAATAGCTAGTATAAGATGAGTTTATGTATGACATATTCCAGCGCCTGACTAGCTAGTATAAGATGAGTTTATGTATGACATATTCTATCATCTGAATAGCTAGTATAAATTAATTTATGTATGACATGTTCTATCACTTGAATAGCTCGTATAAGATGAGTTTATTTATGACATATTCTATCAGCTGAATAGCTAGTATAAGATGAGTTTATGTATGACATATTCTATCATCTGAATAGCTAGTATAAGATGAGTTTAAGTATGACATATTCTATCATCTGAATAGATAGTATAAGATTAGATTATGTATGGAATATTCTGTCGCCTGAATAGCTAGTATAAGCTGAGTTTATGTATGACATATTCTATCACCTGAATAGCTAGTATAAGATGAGTTTATGTATGACATATTCTATGACATGAATAGCTAGTATAAGATGAGTTTATGTATGACATATTCTATAACCTGAATAGCTAGTATAAGATGACTATGTCTGACATATTCTCTCACCTTAATAGCTAGTATAAGATGAGATTATGTCTGACATATTCTATCGCATGAATAGCTCGTATAATATGAGATTATGTATGACATATTCTATCGATTGAAAGGGTAGTATAAAATGAGTTTATGTATGACATATTCTATCACCTGAATAGCTAGTATAAGATGAGTTTATGTATGACATTCTATCGCCTGAATAGCTAGTATAAGATGAGTTTATGTATGCCATATTCTATCACCTGAATAGCTAGTATAAGATGAGTTTATGTATGACATATTCTATCATCTGAATAGCTAGTATAAGATGATTTATGTATGACATGTTCTATCACTTGAATAGCTCGTATAAGATGAGTTTATGTATGACATATTCTATCACCTGAATAGCTAGTATAAGATGAGTTTATGTATGACATATTCTATCATACGAATAGCTAGTATAAGATGAGTTTATGTATGACATATTCTATCACCTGAATACCTAGTATAAGATGAGTTTATGTATGACATATTCTATCATCTGAATAGCTAGTATAAGATTAGTTTATGTCTGACATATTCTAGCACCTGAATAGCTAGTATAAGAGGACTATGTCTGACATATTCTATCACATGAATAGCTAGTATAAGATGAGTTTATGTATGCTATATTCTATCACATGAATAGCTAGTATAAGATGAGTTTATGTATGACATATTCCATCAACTGAATAGCTAGTGTAAGGTGAGTTTATGTCTGACATATTCTAGCACCTGAATAGCTAGTATAAGATGACTATGTTTGACATATTCTATCACATGAATAGCTAGAATAAGATGAGTTTATGTATGACATATTCTATAACCTGAATAGCTAGTATAAGATGACTATGTCTGACATATTCTCTCACCTGAATAGCTAGTATAAGATGAGATTATGTATGACATATTCTATCGCCTGAAAGGGTAGTATAAGATGAGTTTATGTATGACATATTCTATCACCTGAAGAGCTAGTATAAGATGAGTTTATGTATGACATATTCTATCACCTGAATAGCTAGTATAAGATGAGTTTATGTATGACATATTCCTTCACCTGAATAGCTACTATAAGATGAGTTTATGCATGACATATTCTATTACCTGAATAGCTAGTATAAGATGAGTTTATGTATGACATATTCTATCACCTGAATAGCTAGTATAAGATGAGTTTATGTATGACATATGCTATCATCTGAATAGCTAGTAGAAGATGAGTTTATGTATGACATATTATATCACCTGAATAGCTAGCATAAGATGAGTTTATGTATGACATATTCTATCACCTGAATAGCTAGTATAAGATGAGTTTATGTATGACATATTCTATCATCTGAATAGCTAGTATAATATGAGTTTAGATATGACATATTCTATCATCTGAATAGATAGTATAAGATGAGATTATGTATGGAATATTCTGTCGCCTGAATAGCTAGTATAAGCTGAGTTTATGTATGACATATTCTATCACCTGAATAGCTAGTATAAGATGAGTTTATGTATGACATATTCTATCACATGAATATCTAGTATAAGATGAGTTTATGTATAACATATTCTATAACCTGAATAGCTAGTATAAGATGACTATGTCTGACATATTCTCTCACCTGAATAGCTAGTATAAGATGAGATTATGTATGACATATTCTATCGCATGAAAGGGTAGTATAAGATGAGTTTATGTATGACATATTCTATCACCTGAATAGCTAGTATAAGATGAGGTTATGTATGACATATTCTATCACATGAATAGCTAGTATAAGATGAGGTTATGTATGACATATTCTATCACCTGAATAGCTAGTATAAGATGACTAAGTCTGACATATTCTCTCACCTGAATAGCTAGTATAAGATGAGACTATGTATGACATTCTATCGCCTGAATAGCTAGTATAAGTTGAGTTTATGTATGCCATATTCTATCACCTGGATAGCTAGTATAAGATGAGTTTATGTATGACATATTCTATCACCTGAATAGCTAGTATAAGATGAGTTTATGTATGACATATTCTATCACCTGAATAGCTAGTATAAGATGAGTTTATGCATGACATATTCTATCACCTGAATAGATAGTATAAGATGAGTTTATGCATGACATATTCTATCACCTGAATAGCTAGTATAAGATGAGTTTATGTATGACATATTCCAGCGCCTGACTAGCTAGTATAAGATGAGTTTATGTATGACATATTCTATCATCTGAATAGCTAGTATAAATTAATTTATGTATGACATGTTCTATCACTTGAATAGCTCGTATAAGATGAGTTTATTTATGACATATTCTATCAGCTGAATAGCTAGTATAAGATGAGTTTATGTATGACATATTCTATCATCTGAATAGCTAGTATAAGATGAGTTTAAGTATGACATATTCTATCATCTGAATAGATAGTATAAGATTAGATTATGTATGGAATATTCTGTCGCCTGAATAGCTAGTATAAGCTGAGTTTATGTATGACATATTCTATCACCTGAATAGCTAGTATAAGATGAGTTTATGTATGACATATTCTATGACATGAATAGCTAGTATAAGATGAGTTTATGTATGACATATTCTATAACCTGAATAGCTAGTATAAGATGACTATGTCTGACATATTCTCTCACCTGAATAGCTAGTATAAGATGAGATTATGTCTGACATATTCTATCGCATGAATAGCTCGTATAATATGAGATTATGTATGACATATTCTATCGATTGAAAGGGTAGTATAAAATGAGTTTATGTATGACATATTCTATCACCTGAATAGCTAGTATAAGATGAGTTTATGTATGACATTCTATCGCCTGAATAGCTAGTATAAGATGAGTTTATGTATGCCATATTCTATCACCTGAATAGCTAGTATAAGATGAGTTTATGTATGATATATTCTATCACCTGAATAGCTAGTATAAGATGAGTTTATGTATGACATATTCTGTCACCTGAATAGCTAGTATAAGATGAGTTTATGCATGACATATTCTATCACCTGAATAGCTAGAATAAGATGAGTTTATGTATGACATATTATATCACCTGAATAGATAGCATAAGATGAGTTTATCTATAATATATTCTATCGCCTGAAAAGCTAGTATAAGATGAGTTTATGTATGACATATTCTATTGCCTGAATAGCTAGTATAAGATGAGTTTATGTATGACACATTCTATCACTGGTATAGCTAGTGTAAGATGAGTTTATGTCTGACATATTCTATCACCTGAATAGCTTGTATAAGATGACTATGTTTGACATATTCTCTCCCCTGAATAGCTAGTATAAGATGAGTTTATGTATGACATATTCTATCGCTTGAATAGCTAGTATAAGATGAGGTTATGTATGACATATTCTATCACTTGAATAGATAGTGTAAGATGAGTATATGTCTGACATATTCTATCACCTGAATAGCTTGTATAAGATGACTATGTTTGACATATTCTCTCACCTGAATAGCTAGTATAAGATGAGATTAGGTATGACATATTCTATTGCCTGAATAGCTAGTATAAGATGAGTTTATGTATGACATATTCTACCGCATGACTAGCTAGTATAAGATGAGTTTATGTATGACATATTCTATCATCTGAATAGCTAGTATAAGATGATTTACGTATGACATGTTCTATCACTTGAATAGCTCGTATAAGATGAGTTTATGTATGACATATACTATCACCTGAATAGCTAGTATAAGATGAGTTTATGTATGACATATTCTATCATCCGAATAGCTAGTATAAGATGAGTTTAAGTATGACATATTCTATCATCTGAATAGATAGTATAAGATGAGATTATGTATGGAATATTCTGTCGCCTGAATAGCTAGTATAAGCTGAGTTTATGTATGACATATTCTATCATCTGAATAGCTAGTATAAGATTAGTTTTTGTCTGACATATTCTAGCACCTGAATAGCTAGTATAAGAGGACTATGTCTGACATATTCTATCACATGAATAGCTAGTATAAGATGAGTTTATGTATGCCATATTCCTTCACCTGAATAGCTAGTGTACGGTGAGTTTATGTCTGACATATTCTAGCACCTGAATAGCTAGTATAAGATGACTATGTTTGACATATTCTATCACATGAATAGCTAGAATAAGATGAGTTTATGTATGACATATTCTATAACCTGAATAGCTAGTATAAGATGACTATGTCTGACATATTCTCTCACCTGAATAGCCAGTATAAGATGAGATTATGTATGACATATTCTATCGCCTGAAAGGGTAGTATAAGATGAGTTTATGTATGACATATTCTATCACCTGAATAGCTAGTATAAGATGACTTTATGTATGACATATTCTATCACCTGAATAGCTAGTATAAGATGAGTTTATGTATGACATATTCTTTCACCTGAATAGCTAGTATAAGATGAGTTTATGCATGACATATTCTATTACCTGAATAGCTAGTATAAGATGAGTTTATGTATGACATATTCTATCACCTGAATAGCTAGTATAAGATGAGTTTATGTATGACATATGCTATCATCTGAATAGATAGTAGAAGATGAGTTTATGTATGACATATTATATCACCTGAATAGCTAGCATAAGATGAGTTTATGTATGATATATTCTATCGCATGAAAAGCTAGTATAAGATGAGTTTATGTATGACATATTCTATCACCTGAATAGCTAGTATAAGGTGAGTTTATGTATGACATATTCTATTGCCTCAATAGCTAGTATAAGATGACTATGTCTGACATATTCTCTCACCTGAATAGCTAGTATAAGCTGAGTTTAGGTATGACATATTCTATCACCTGAATAGCTAGTATCAGATGAGTTTTTGTATGATATATTCTATCATCTGAATAGCTAGTATCAGATTAGTTTATGTCTGACATATTCTAGCACCTGAATAGCTAGTATAAGAGGACTATGTCTGACATATTCTATCACCTGAATAGCTAGTATAAGATGAGTTTATGTATGACATATTCTATTGCCTCAATAGCTAGTATAAGATGAGTTTATGTATGACATATTCTATCACCTGAATAGCCAGTGTAAGATGAGTTTATGTCTGACATATTCTATCACATGAATAGCTTGTATAAGATGACTATGTTTGACATATTCTCTCACCTGAATAGCTAGTATAAGATGAGTTTATGTATGACATATTCTATCGCATGAATAGCTAGTATAAGATGAGGTTATGTATGACATATTCTATCACCTGAATAGCTAGTATAAGATGAGATTAGGTATGACATATTCTATTGCCTGAATAGCTAGTATAAGATGAGTTTATGTATGACATATTCTACCGCCTGACTAGCTAATATAAGATGAGTTTATGTATGACATATTCTATCTTCTGAATAGCTAGTATAAGATGATTTATGTATGACATGTTCTATCACTTGAATAGCTCGTATAAGATAAGTTTATGTATGACATATTCTATCACCTGAATAGCTAGTATAAGATGAGTTTATGTATGACATATTCTATCATCTGAATAGCTAGTATAAGATGAGTTTAAGTATGACATATTCTATCATCTGAATAGATAGTATAAGATGAGATTATGTATGGAATATTCTGTCGCCTGAATAGCTAGTATAAGCTGAGTTTATGTATGACATATTCTATCACCTGAATAGCTAGTATAAGATGAGTTTATGTATGACATATTCTATCACATGAATAGCTAGTATAAGATGAGTTTATGTATGACATATTCTATCACCTGAATAGCTAGTATAAGGTGAGTTTATGTATGACATATTCTATTGCCTCAATAGCTGGTATAAGATGACTATGTCTGACATATTCTCTCACCTGAATAGCTAGTATAAGCTGAGTTTAGGTATGACATATTCTATCACCTGAATAGCTAGTATCAGATGAGTTTTTGTATGACATATTCTATCACCTGAATAGCTAGTATAAGATGAGTTTATGTATGACATATTCTATCACATGAATAGCTAGTATAAGATGAGTTTATGTATGACATATTCTATCACCTGAATAGCTAGTATAAGGTGAGTTTATGTATGACATATTCTATTGCCTCAATAGCTAGTATAAGATGACTATGTCTGACATATTCTAGCACCTGAATAGCTAGTATAAGAGGACTATCTCTGACATATTCTATCACATGAATAGCTAGTATAAGATGAGTTTATGTATGCCATATTCCATCACCTGAATAGCTAGTGTAAGGTGAGTTTATGTCTGACATATTCTAGCACCTGAATAGCTAGTATAAGATGACTATGTTTGACATATTCTATCACATGAATAGCTAGAATAAGATGAGTTTATGTATGACATATTCTATAACCTGAATAGCTAGTATAAGATGACTATGTCTGACATATTCTCTCACATGAATAGCTAGTATAAGATGAGATTATGTATGACATATTCTATCGCCTGAAAGGGTAGTATAAGATGAGTTTATGTATGACATATTCTAGCACCTGAATAGCTAGTATAAGATGACTTTATGTATGACATATTCTATCACCTGAATAGCTAGTATAAGATGAGTTTATGTATGACATATTCTTTCACCTGAATAGCTAGTATAAGATGGGTTTATGCATGACATATTCTATTACCTGAATAGCTAGTATAAGATGAGTTTATGTATGACATATTCTATCACCTGAATAGCTAGTATAAGATGAGTTTATGTATGACATATGCTATCATCTGAATAGATAGTAGAAGATGAGTTTATGTATGACATATTATATCACCTGAATAGCTAGCATAAGATGAGTTTATGTATGATATATTCTATCGCCTGAAAAGCTAGTATAAGAATGGGTTTATGTATGACATATTCTATCACCTGAATAGCTAGTATAAGGTGAGTTTATGTATGACATATTCTATTGCCTCAATAGCTAGTATAAGATGACTATGTCTGACATATTCTCTCACCTGAATAGCTAGTATAAGCTGAGTTTAGGTATGACATATTCTATCACCTGAATAGCTAGTATAAGATGAGTTTTTGTATGACATATTCTATCATCTGAATAGCTAGTATCAGATTAGTTTATGTCTGACATATTCTAGCACCTGAATAGCTAGTATAAGAGGACTATGTCTGACATATTCTATCACCTGAATAGCTAGTATAAGATGAGTTTATGTATGACATATTCTATTGCCTCAATAGCTAGTATAAGATGAGTTTATGTATGACATATTCTATCACCTGAATAGCCAGTGTAAGATGAGTTTATGTCTGACATATTCTATCACCTGAATAGCTCGTATAAGATGACTATGTTTGACATATTCTCTCACCTGAATAGCTAGTATAAGATGAGATGAGTTTATGTATGACATATTCTATCGCATGAATAGCTAGTATAAGATGAGGTTATGTATGACATATTCTATCACCTGAATAGCTAGTATAAGATGAGATTAGGTATGACATATTCTATTGCCTGAATAGCTAGTATAAGATGAGTTTATATATGACATATTCTACCGCCTGACTAGCTAATATAAGATGAGTTTATGTATGACATATTCTATCCTCTGAATAGCTAGTATAAGATGATTTATGTATGACATGTTCTATCACTTGAATAGCTCGTATAAGATGAGTTTATGTATGACATATTCTATCACCTGAATAGCTAGTATAAGATGAGTTTATGTATGACATATTCTATCATCTGAATAGCTAGTATAAGATGAGTTTAAGTATGACATATTCTATCATCTGAATAGATAGTATAAGATGAGATTATGTATGGAATATTCTGTCGCCTGAATAGCTAGTATAAGCTGAGTTTATGTATGACATATTCTATCACCTGAATAGCTAGTATAAGATGAGTTTATGTATGACATATTCTATCACATGAATAGCTAGTATAAGAGGAGTTTATGTATGACATATTCTATAACCTGAATAGCTAGTATAAGATGACTATGTCTGACATATTCTCTCACCTGAATAGCTAGTATAAGATGAGATTATGTATGACATATTCTATCGCATGAAAGCGTAGTATAAGATGAGTTTATGTATGACATATTCTATCACCTGAATAGCTAGTATAAGATGAGTTTATGTATGACATATTCTTTCACCTGAATAGCTAGTATAAGATGAGTTTATGCATGACATATTCTATTACCTAAATAGCTAGTATAAGATGAGTTTATGTATGACATATTCTATCACCTGAATAGCTAGTATAAGATGAGTTTATGTATGACATATTCTATCATCTGACTAGCTAGTAGAAGATGAGTTTATGTATGACATATTATATCACCTGAATAGCTAGTATAAGATGAGTTTATGTATGACATTTTCTCTCACCTGAATAGCTAGTGTAAGATGAGTTTATGTCTGACATATTCTATCACCTGAATAGCTTGTATAAGATGACTATGTTTGACATATTCTCTCACCTGAATAGCTAGTATAAGATGAGTTTATGTATGACATATTCTATCATCTGAATAGCTAGTATAAGATTAGTTTATGTCTGACATATTCTAAAACACCTGAATAGCTAGTATAAGAGGACTATGTCTGACATATTCTATCACATGAATAGCTAGTATAAGATGAGTTTATGTATGCCATATTCTATCACCTGAATAGCTAGTATAAGATGAGTTTATGTATGACATATTCCATCACCTGAATAGCTAGTGTAAGATGAGTTTATGTCTGACATATTCTAGCAACTGAATAGCTAGTATAAGATGACTATGTCTGTCATATTCTATCACATGAATACCCAGTATAAGATGAGTTTATGTATGACATATTCTATCACCTGAATAGCTAGTATAAGATGACTATGTCTGACATATTCTCTCACCTGAATAGCTAGTATAAGATGAGATTATGTATGACATATTCTATCGCCTGAAAGGGTAGTATAAGATGAGTTTATGTATGACATATTCTATCACCTGAATAGCTAGTATAAGATGAGTTTATGTATGACATATTCTATCACCTGAATTGCTAGTATAAGATGAGTTTATGTATGACATATTCTATCACCTGAATAGCTAGTATAATATGTGTTCATGTATGACATATTCTATCATCTGAATAGCTAGTAGAAGATGAGTTTATGTATGACATATTATATCACCTGAATAGCTAGCATAAGATGAGTTTATGTATGATATATTCTATCGACTGAAAAGCTAGTATAAGATGAGTTTATGTATGACATATTCTATCACCTGAATAGCTAGTATAAGATGAGTTTATGTATGACATATTCTATTGCCTGAATAGCTAGTATAAGATGAGTTTATGTATGACATATTCTATCACCTGAATAGCTAGTATAAGATGAATTTATGTATGACATATTCTATCACCTGAATAGCTAGTATAAGATGAGTTTATGTATGACATATTCTATTGCCTGAATAGCTAGTATAAGATGAGTTTATGTATGACATATGCTATCACATGAATAGCTAGTATAAGGAGAGTTTATGTATGACATATTCTATCACCTGAATAGCTAGTATATGATGAGTTTATGTATGACATATTCTATCACCTGAATAGCTAGTATAAGATGAGTTTATGTATAACATATTCTGTCAGCGGAATAGCTAGTATAAGTCGAGCTTATGTATGACAAATTCCATCACATGAATAGCTAGTATAAGATGAGTTTATGTATAACATATTCTATCGCTTGAATAGCTAGTATAGGATAAGGTTATGTATGACATATTCTATCACCTGAATAGCTAGTATAAGATGAGATTATGTATGACATAATCTATTGCCTGAATAGGTAGTATAAGATGAGTTTATGTATGACATATTCTACCGCCTGACTAGCTAGTATAAGATGAGTTTATGTATGACATATTCTATCACCTGAATAGCTAGTATAAGATGAGTTTATGTATTACATATTCTACCGCCTGACTAGCTAGTATAAGATGAGTTTATGTATGACATATTCTATCACCTGAATAGCTAGTATAAGATGAGTTTATGTATGACATATTCTATCATCTGAATAGCTAGTATAAGATGAGTTTAAGTATGACATATTCTATCATCTGAATAGATAGTATAAGATGAGGTTATTTATGGAATATTCTGCCGCCTGAATAGCTAGTATAAGCCGAGTTTATGTATGACATATTCTATCACCTGAATAGCAAGTATAAGATGAGTTTATGTATGACATATTCTATCATCTGAATAGCAAGTATAAGATTAGTTTATGTCTGACATATTCTAGCACCTGAATAGCTAGTATAAGATGAGTTTATGCATGACATATTCTATCACCTGAATAGCTAGTATAAGATGAGTTTATGTATGACATATTCTATCATCTGAATAGCAAGTATAAGATGAGTTTAAGTATGACATATTCTATCATCTGAAAAGATAGTATAAGATGAGATTATGTATGACATATTCTATCGCCTGAAAGGGTAGTATAAGATGAGTTTATGTATGACATATTCTATCACCTGAATAGCTAGTATAAGATGAGTTTATGTATGACATATTCTATCACCTGAATTGCTAGTATAAGATGAGTTTATGTATGACATATTCTTTCACCTGAATAGCTAGTATAAGATGAGTTTATGCATGACATATTCGATCACCTGAATATCTAGTATAAGATGAGTTTATGCATGACATATTCTATCACCTGAATAGCTAGTATAAGATGAGTTTATGTATGACATATTCTATCACCTGAATAGCTAGTATAATATGAGTTCATGTATGACATATTCTATCATCTGAATAGCTAGTATAATATGAGTTCATGTATGACATATTCTATCATCTGAATAGCTAGTAGAAGATGAGTTTATGTATGACATATTATATCACCTGAATAGCTAGCATAAGATGAGTTTATGTATGATATATTCTATCGCCTGAAAAGCTAGTATAAGATGAGTTTATGTATGACATATTCTATCACCTGAATAGCTAGTATAAGATGAGTTTATGTATGACATATTCTATTGCCTGAATAGCTAGTATAAGATGAGTTTATGTATGACATTTTCTATCACCTGAATAGCTAGTATAAGATGAGTTTATGTGTGACATATTCTATCACCTGAATAGCTAGTATAAGATGAGTTTATGTATGACATATTCTATCACATGAATAGCTAGTATAAGGAGAGTTTATGTATGACATATTCTATCAACTGAATAGCTAGTATAAGATGAGTTTATGTATAACATATTCTGTCAGTGGAATAGCTAGTATAAGTCGAGCTTATGTATGACATAATCTATTGCCTGAATAGCTAGTATAAGATGAGTTTATGTATGACATATTCTACCGCCTGACTAGCTAGTATAAGATGAGTTTATGTATGACATATTCTATCACCTGAATTGCTAGTATAAGATGAGTTTATGTATGACATATTCTATCATCTGAATAGCTAATATAAGATGAGTTTAAGTATGACATATTCTATCATCTGAATAGATAGTATAAGATGAGATTATTGATGGAATATTCTGTCGCCTGAATAGCTAGTATAAGCTGAGTTTATGTATGACATATTCTATCACCTGAATAGCAAGTATAAGATGAGTTTATGCATGACATATTCTATCACCTGAATAGCTGGTATAAGATGAGTTTATGCATGACATATTCTATCACCTGAATATCTTGTATACGATGAGTTTATGCATGACATATTCTATCACCTGAATAGCTAGTATAAGATGAGTTTATGTATGACATATTCTATCACCTGAATAGCTAGTATAATATGAGTTCATGTATGACATATTCTATCATCTGAATAGCTAGTAGAAGATGAGTTTATGTATGACATATTATATCACCTGAATAGGTAGCATAAGATGAGTTTATATATGATATATTCTATCGCCTGAAAAGCTAGTATAAGATGAGTTTATGTATGACATATTCTATCACCTGAATAGCTAGTATAAGATGAGTTTATGTATGACATATTCTATTGCCTGAATAGCTAGTATAAGATGAGTTTATGTATGACATATTCTATCACCTGAATAGCTAGTATAAGATGAGTTTATGTATGACATATTCTATCACCTGAATAGCTAGTATAAGATTAGTTTATGTATGACATATTCTATCACATGAATAGCTAGTATAAGGAGAGTTTATGTATGACATATTCTATCACCTGAATAGCTAGTATAAGATGAGTTTATGTATGACATATTCTATCAACTGAATAGCTAGTATAAGATGAGTTTATGTATAACATATTCTGTCAGCGGAATAGCTAGTATAAGTCGAGCTTATGTATGACAAATTCTATCACATGAATAGCTAGTATAAGATGAGTTTATGTATAACATATTCTATCGCTTGAATAGCTAGTATAAGATAAGGTTATGTATGACATATTCTATCACCTGAATAGCTAGTATAAGATGAGATTATGTATGACATAATCTATTGCCTGAATAGCTAGTATAAGATGAGTTTATGTATGACATATTCTACCGCCTGACTAGCTAGTAGAAGATGAGTTTATGTATGACATATTCTATCACCTGAATAGCTAGTATAAGACGACTAAGTCTGACATATTCTCTCACCTGAATAGCTAGTATAAGATGAGATTATGTATGACATATTCTATCGCCTGAAAGGGTAGTATAAGATGAGTTTATGTATGCCATATTCTATCCCCTGAATAGCTAGTATAAGATGAGTTTATGTATGACACATTCTATCACCTGAATTGCTAGTATAAGATAAGTTTATGTATGACATATACTTTCACCTGAATAGCTAGTATAAGATGAGTTTATGCATGACATATTCTAGCACCTGAATAGCTGGTATAAAATGAGTTTATGCATGACATATTCTATCACCTGAATAGCTAGTATAAGATGAGTTTATGTATGACATATTCTATCACCTGAATCCCTAGTATAAGATGAGTTCATGTATGACATATTCTATCATCTGAATAGCTAGTAGAAGATGAGTTTATGTATGACATATTCTATCATCTGAATAGCTAGTATAAGATGAGTTTAAGTATGACATATTCTATCATCTGAATAGATAGTATAAGATGAGATTATTTATGGAATATTCTGTCGCCTGAATAGCTAGTATAAGCTGAGTTTATGTATGACATATTCTATCATCTGAATAGCAAGTATAAGATTAGTTTATGTCTGACATATTCTAGCACCTGAATAGCTAGTATAAGATGAGTTTATGCATGACATATTCTATCACCTGAATAGCTAGTATAAGATGAGTTTATGTATGACATATTCTATCATCTGAATAGCTAGTATAAGATGAGTTTAAGTATGACATATTCTATCATCTGAATAGATAGTATAAGATGAGATTATGTATGACATATTCTATCGCCTGAAAGGGTAGTATAAGATGAGTTTATGTATGACATATTCTATCACCTGAATAGCTAGTATAAGATGAGTTTATGTATGACATATTCTATCACCTGAATTGCTAGTATAAGATGAGTTTATGTATGACATATTCTTTCACCTGAATAGCTAGTATAAGATGAGTTTATGCATGACATATTCTATCACCTGAATATCTAGTATAAGATGAGTTTATGCATGACATATTCTATCACCTGAATAGCTAGTATAAGATGAGTTTATGTATGACATATTCTATCACCTGAATAGCTAGTATAAGATGAGTTCATGTATGACATATTCTATTATCTGAATACCTAGTAGAAGATGAGTTTATGTATGACATATTATATCACCTGAATAGCTAGCATAAGATGAGTTTATGTATGATATATTCTATCGCCTGAAAAGCTAGTATAAGATGAGTTTATGTATGACATATTCTATCACCTGAATAGCTAGTATAAGATGAGTTTATGTATGACATATTCTATCACCTGAATAGCTAGTATAAGTTGAGTTTATGTATGACATATTCTATCACCTGAATAGCTAGTATAAGATGAGTTTATGTATAACATATTCTATCACCTGAATAGCTAGTATAAGATGAGTTTATGTATGACATATTCTATCACATGAATAGCTAGTATAAGATGAGTTTATGTATAACATATTCTATCGCTTGAATAGCTAGTATAAGATAAGGTTATGTATGACATATTCTATCACCTGAATAGCTAGTATAAGATGAGATTATGTATGACATAATCTATTGCCTGAATAGCTAGTATAAGATGAGTTTATGTATGACATATTCTACCGCCTGACGAGCTAGTATAAGATGAGTTTATGTATGACATATTCTATCACCTGAATAGCTAGTATAAGATGAGTTTATGTATTACATATTCTACCGCCTGACTAGCTAGTATAAGATGAGTTTATGTATGACATATTCTATCACCTGAATAGCTAGTATAAGATGAGTTTATGTATGACATATTCTATCATCTGAAAGGCTAATCTAAGATGAGTTTAAGTATGACATATTCTATCATCTGAATAGATAGTATAAGATGAGATTATTTATGGAATATTATGTCGCCTGAATAGCTAGTATAAGCTGAGTTTATGTATGACATATTCTATCACCTGAATAGCAAGTATAAGATGAGTTTATGTATGACATATTCTATCATCTGAATAGCAAGTATAAGATTAGTTTATGTCTGACATATTCTAGCACCTGAATAGCTAGTATAAGAGGACTATGTCTGACATATTCTAGCAACTGAATAGCTAGTATAAGATGACTATGTCTGTCATATTCTATCACATGAATAACTAGTATAAGATGAGTTTATGTATGACATATTCTATCACCTGAATAGCTAGTATAAGATGACTAAGTCTGACATATTCTCTCACCTGAATAGCTAGTATAAGATGAGATTATGTATGACATATTCTATCGCCTGAAAGGGTAGTATAAGATGAGTTTATGTATGACATATTCTATCACCTGAATAGCTAGTATAGGATGAGTTTATGTATGACATATTCTATCACCTGAATTGCTAGTATAAGATAAGTTTATGTATGACATATACTTTCACCTGAATAGCTAGTATAAGATGAGTTCATGTATGACATATTCTATCATCTGAATAGCTAGTAGAAGATGAGTTTATGTATGACATATTATATCACCTGAATAGCTAGCATAAGATGAGTTTATGTATGATATATTCTATCGCCTGAAAAGCTAGTATAAGATGAGTTTATGTATGACACATTCTATCACCTGAATTGCTAGTATAAGATAAGTTTATGTATGACATATACTTTCACCTGAATAGCTAGTATAAGATGAGTTTATGCATGACATATTCTATCACTTGAATAGCTGGTATAAGATGAGTTTATGCATGACATATTCTATCACCTGAATAGCTAGTATAAGATGAGTTTATGTATGACATATTCTATCACCTGAATCGCTAGTATAAGATGAGTTCATGTATGACATATTCTATCATCTGAATAGCTAGTAGAAGATGAGTTTATGTATGACATATTATATCACCTGAATAGCTAGCATAAGATGAGTTTATGTATGATATATTCTATCGCCTGAAAAGCTAGTATAAGATGAGTTTATGTATGACATATTCTATCACCTGAATAGCTAGTATAAGATGAGTTTATGTATGACATATTCTATCACCTGAATAGCTAGTATAAGATGAGTTTATGTATGACATATTCTATCACCTGGATAGCTAGTATAAGATGAGTTTGTGTATGACATATTCTATCACCTGAATAGCTAGTATAAGATGAGTTTATGTATGACATATTCTATCACATGAATAGCTAGTATAAGGAGAGTTTATGTCTGACATATTCTATCACCTGAATAGCTAGTATAAGATGAGTTTATGTATGACATATTCTATCACCTGAATAGCTAATATAAGATGAGTTTATGTATAACATATTCTGTCAGCGGAATAGCTAGTATAAGAGGAGCTTATGTATGACATATTCTATCACATGAATAGCTAGTATAAGATGAGTTTATGTATGCCATATTCTATCACCTGAATAGCTAGTATAAGATGAGTTTATGTATGACATATTCTATTGCCTGAATAGCTAGTGTAAGATGGGTTTATGTATGACATATTCTATCGCCTGAATAGCTTGTATAAGATGAGTTTATGTATGCCATATTCTATCACCTGAATAGCTAGGATAAGATGAGTGTATGCATGACATATTCTATCACCTGAATAGCTAGTATAAGATGAGTGTATGGATGACATATTCTATCACCTGAATAGCTAGTATAAGATGACTATGTCTGACATATTCTATCACATGAATAGCTAGTATAAGATGAGTTTATGTATGACATATTCCATCACCTGAATAGCTAGTGTAACATGAGTTTATGTCTGACATATTCTATCACCTGAATAGCTAGTATAAGATGACTATGTCTGACATATTCTATCACATGAATAGCTAGTAGAAGATGAGTTTATGTATGACATATTCTATCACCTGAATAGCTAGTATAAGATGAGGTTATGTATGACATATTATGTCACCTGAATAGCTAGTATACGATGAGTTTATCTATGACATATTCTATCACCTGAATAGCTAGTATAAGATGAGTTTATGTCTGGCATATTCTACCACTTGAAGAGCTAGTATAAGATGAGTTTATGTATGACATATTCTATCACCTGAATAGCTAGTATAAGTTGACTATGTCTGACATATTCTCTCACCTGAATAGCTAATATAAGATGTGTTTATGTATGACATATTCTACCGCCTGACTAGCTAGTATAAGATGAGTTTATGTATGACATATTCTATCACCTGAATAGCTAGTATAAGATGAGTTTATGTATTACATATTCTACCACCTGACTAGCTAGTATAAGATGAGTTTATGTATGACATATTCTATCACCTGAATAGCTAGTATAAGATGAGTTTATGTAAGACATATTCCATCATCTGAATAGCTAGTATAAGATGAGTTTAAGTATGACATATTCTATCATCTGAATAGATAGTATAAGATGAGATTATTTATGGAATATTCTGTCGCCTGAATAGCTAGTATAAGCTGAGTTTATGTATGACATATTGTATCACCTGAATAGCAAGTATAAGATGAGTTTATGTATGACATATTCTATCATCTGAATAGCAAGTATAAGATTAGATTATGTCTGACATATTCTAGCACCTGAATAGCTAGTATAAGAGGACTATGTCTGACATATTCTAGCAACTGAATAGCTAGTATAAGATGACTATGTCTGTCATATTCTATCACTTGAATAGCTAGTATAAGACGAGTTTATGTATGACATATTCTATCACCTGAATAGCTAGTATAAGATGACTAAGTGTGACATATTCTCTCACCTGAATAGCTAGTATAAGATGAGATTATGTATGACATATTCTATCGCCTGAATCGCTAGTATAAGATGAGTTTATGTATGACATATTCTATCATCTGAATAGGTAGTAGAAGATTAGTTTATGTATGACATATTCTATCACATGAATTGCTAGTATAAGATGAGTTCATGTATGACATATTCTATCATCTGAATAGCTAGTAGAAGATGAGTTTATGTATGACATATTATATCACCTGAATAGCTAGTATAAGATGAGTTTATGTATGACATATTCTATCACCTGGATAGCTAGTATAAGATGAGTTTGTGTATGACATATTCTATCACCTGAATAGCTAGTATAAGATGAGTTTATGTATGACATATTCTGTCACATGAATAGCTAGTATAAGGAGAGTTTATGTCTGACATATTCTATCACCTGAATAGCTAGTATAAGATGAGTTTATGTATGACATATTCTATCACCTGAATTGCTAATATAAGATGAGCTTATGTATAACATATTCTGTCAGCGGAATAGCTAGTATAAGAGGAGCTTATGTATGACATATTCTATCACATGAATAGCTAGTATAAGATGAGTTTATGTATGCCATATTCTATCACCTGAATAGCTAGTATAAGATGAGTTTATGTATGACATATTCTATTGCCTGAATAGCTAGTGTAAGATGAGTTTATGTATGACATATTCTATCGCCTGAATAGCTTGTATAAGATGAGTTTATGTATGCCATATTCTATCACCATAATAGCTAGGATAAGATGAGTGTATGCATGACATATTCTATCACCTGAATAGCTAGTATAAGATGACTATGTCTGACATATTCTATCACATGAATAGCTAGTATAAGATGAGTTTATGTATGACATATTCTATCACATGAATAGCTAGTATAAGATGAGTTTATGTATGACATATTCCATCACCTGAATAGCTAGTGTAACATGAGTTTATGTCTGACATATTCTATCACCTGAATAGCTAGTATAAGATGACTATGTCTGACATATTCTATCAGATGAATAGCTAGTAGAAGATGAGTTTATGTATGACATATTCTATCACCTGAATAGCTAGTATAAGATGAGGTTATGTATGACATATTATGTCACCTGAATAGCTAGTATACGATGAGTTTATCTATGACATATTCTATCACCTGAATAGCTAGTATAAGATGAGTTTATGTATGACATATTCTATCACCTGAATAGCTAGTATAAGATGAGTTCCTATGTCTGACATATTCTCTCACCTGAATAGCTAGTATAAGATGAGTTTATGTATGATATATTCTATCGCCTGAAAAGCTAGAATAAGATGAGTTTATGTATGACATATTCTATCACCTGAATAGCTAGTATAAGATGACCATGTCTGACATATTCTCTCACCTGAATAGCTAGTATAAGATGTGTTTATGTATGACATATTCTATCACATGAATAGCTAGTATAAGATGAGTTTATGTATGACATATTCTATCACCTGAATAGCTAGTATAAGATGAGTTTATGTATTACATATTCTACCACCTGAATAGCTAGTATAAGATGAGTTTATGTATGACATATTCTATCACCTGAATAGCTAGTATAAGATGAGTTTATGTAAGACATATTCCATCATCTGAATAGCTAGTATAAGATGAGTTTAAGTATGACATATTCTATCATCTGAATAGATAGTATAAGATGAGATTATTTATGGAATATTCTGTCGCCTGAATAGCTAGTATAAGCTGAGTTTATGTATGACATATTCTATCACCTGAATAGCAAGTATAAGATGAGTTTATGTATGACATATTCTATCATCTGAATAGCAAGTATAAGATTAGATTATGTCTGACATATTCTAGCACCTGAATAGCTAGTATAAGAGGACTATGTCTGACATATTCTAGCAACTGAATAGCTAGTATAAGATGAGTTTGTGTATGACATATTCTATCTCCTGAATAGCTAGTATAAGATGAGTTTATGTATGACATATTCTATCACATGAATAGCTAGTATAAGGATGAGTTTATGTCTGACATATTCTATCACCTGAATAGCTAGTATAAGATGAGTTTATGTATGACATATTCTATCACCTGAATAGCTAATATAAGATGAGTTTATGTATGACATATTCTATCACCTGAATAGCTAGTATAAGATGAGTTTATGTATGACATATTCTATCACATGAATAGCTAGTATAAGATGAGTTTATGTATGACATATTCTATCACCTGAATAGCTAGTATAAGATGAGTTTATGTATGACATATTCTATTGCCTGGAATAGCTAGTATAAGATGAGTTTATGTATGACATATTCTATCGCCTGAATAGCTAGTATAAGATGAGTTTATGTATGACATATTCTATCACCATGAATAGCTAGTATAAGATGAGTGTATGCATGACATATTCTGATCACCTGAATAGCTAGTATAAGATGACTATGTATGACATATTCTATCACATGAATAGCTAGTATAAGATGAGTTTATGTATGACATATTCTATCACATGAATAGCTAGTATAAGATGAGTTTATGTATGACATATTCTATCACCTGAATAGCTAGTGTAACATGAGTTTATGTCTGACATATTCTATAACCTGAATAGCTAGTATAAGATGACTATGTCTGACATATTCTATCATATGAATAGCTAGTAGAAGATGAGTTTATGTATGACATATTCTATCACCTGAATAGCTAGTATAAGATGAGTTTATGTATGACATATTCTATCTCACCTGAATAGCTAGTATAAGATGAGTTTATGTATGACATATTCTATCACCTGAATAGCTAGTATAAGATGAGTTTATGTCTGACATATTCTATCATCTGAATAGGTAGTAGAAGATTAGTTTATGTATGACATATTCTATCACATGAATTGCTAGTATAAGATGAGTTCATGTATGACATATTCTATCATCTGAATAGCTAGTATAAGATGAGTTTATGTATGACATATTATATCACCTGAATAGCTAGTATAAGATGAGTTTATGTATGACATATTCTATCACCTGAATAGCTAGTATAAGATGAGTTTGTGTATGACATATTCTATCACCTGAATAGCTAGTATAAGATGAGTTTATGTATGACATATTCTGTCACATGAATAGCTAGTATAAGGAGAGTTTATGTCTGACATATTCTATCACCTGAATAGCTAGTATAAGATGAGTTTATGTATGACATATTCTATCACCTGAATTGCTAATATAAGATGAGCTTATGTATAACATATTCTGTCAGCGGAATAGCTAGTATAAGAGGAGCTTATGTATGACATATTCTATCACATGAATAGCTAGTATAAGATGAGTTTATGTATGCCATATTCTATCACCTGAATAGCTAGTATAAGATGAGTTTATGTATGACATATTCTATTGCCTGAATAGCTAGTGTAAGATGAGCTTATGTATGACATATTCTATCGCCTGAATAGCTTGTATAAGATGAGTTTATGTATGCCATATTCTATCACCATAATAGCTAGGATAAGATGAGTGTATGCATGACATATTCTATCACCTGAATAGCTAGTATAAGATGACTATGTCTGACATATTCTATCACATGAATAGCTAGTATAAGATGAGTTTATGTATGACATATTCTATCACATGAATAGCTAGTATAAGATGAGTTTATGTATGACATATTCCATCACCTGAATAGCTAGTGTAACATGAGTTTATGTCTGACATATTCTATCACCTGAATAGCTAGTATAAGATGACTATGTCTGACATATTCTATCAGATGAATAGCTAGTAGAAGATGAGTTTATGTATGACATATTCTATCACCTGAATAGCTAGTATAAGATGAGGTTATGTATGACATATTATGTCACCTGAATAGCTAGTATACGATGAGTTTATGTATGACATATTCTATCACATGAATAGCTAGTATAAGATGAGTTTATGTATGACATATTCTATCACCTGAATAGCTAGTATAAGATGACTATGTCTGACATATTCTCTCACCTGGATAGCTAGTATAAGATGAGATTATATATGACATATTCTATCGCCTGAAAGGGTAGTATAAGATGAGTTTATGTATGACATATTCTATCACCTGAATAGCTAGTATAAGTTGACTATGTCTGACATATTCTCTCACCTGAATAGCTAATATAAGATGTGTTTATGTATGACATATTCTACCGCCTGACTAGCTAGTATAAGATGAGTTTATGTATGACATATTCTATCACCTGAATAGCTAGTATAAGATGAGTTTATGTATTACATATTCTACCACCTGACTAGCTAGTATAAGATGAGTTCATGTATGACATATTCTATCACCTGAATAGCTAGTATAAGATGAGTTTATGTAAGACATATTCCATCATCTGAATAGCTAGTATAAGATGAGTTTAAGTATGACATATTCTATCATCTGAATAGATAGTATAAGATGAGATTATTTATGGAATATTCTGTCGCCTGAATAGCTAGTATAAGCTGAGTTTATGTATGACATATTGTATCACCTGAATAGCAAGTATAAGATGAGTTTATGTATGACATATTCTATCATCTGAATAGCAAGTATAAGATTAGATTATGTCTGACATATTCTAGCACCTGAATAGCTAGTATAAGAGGACTATGTCTGACATATTCTAGCAACTGAATAGCTAGTATAAGATGACTATGTCTGTCATATTCTATCACTTGAATAGCTAGTATAAGACGAGTTTATGTATGACATATTCTATCACCTGAATAGCTAGTATAAGATGACTAAGTGTGACATATTCTCTCACCTGAATAGCTAGTATAAGATGAGATTATGTATGACATATTCTATCGCCTGAAAGGGTAGTATAAGATGAGTTTATGTATGACATATTCTATCACCTGAATAGCTAGTATAAGATGAGTTTATGTATGACATATTCTATCACCTGAATTGCTAGTATAAGATGAGTTTATGTATGACATATACTTTCACCTGAATAGCTGGTATAAGATGAGTTTATGCATGACATATTCTATCACCTGAATAGCCAGTATAAGATGAGTTTATGTATGACATATTCTATCACCTGAATCGCTAGTATAAGATGAGTTCATGTATGACATATTCTATCATCTGAATAGGTAGTAGAAGATTAGTTTATGTATGACATATTCTATCACATGAATTGCTAGTATAAGATGAGTTCATGTATGACATATTCTATCATCTGAATAGCTAGTAGAAGATGAGTTTATGTATGACATATTCTATCACCTGAATAGCTAGTATAAGATGAGTTTATGTATGACATATTCTATCACCTGGATAGCTAGTATAAGATGAGTTTGTGTATGACATATTCTATCACCTGAATAGCTAGTATAAGATGAGTTTATGTATGACATATTCTATCACCTGAATAGCTAGTATAAGGAGAGTTTATGTCTGACATATTCTATCACCTGAATAGCTAGTATAAAATGAGTTTATGTCTGACATATTCTATCACCTGAATAGCTAGTATAAGATGAGTTTATGTATGACATATTCTATCACCTGAATAGCTAGTATAAGATGAGTTTATGTATGACATATTCTATCACCTGAATAGCTAGTATAAGATGAGTTTATGTATGACATATTCTATCACCTGAATAGCTAGTATAAGATGAGTTTATGTATGACATATTCTATCACCTGAATAGCTAGTATAAGATGAGTTTATGTATGACATATTCCATCACCTGAATAGCTAGTGTAAGATGAGTTTATGTCTGACATATTCTATCACCTGAATAGCTAGTATAAGATGACTATGTCTGACATATTCTATCACCTGAATAGCTAGTATAAGATGAGTTTATGTATGACATATTCTATCACATGAATAGCTAGTATAAGATGAGTTTATGTATGACATATTCCATCACCTGAATAGCTAGTGTAACATGATTTTATGTCTGACATATTCTATCACCTGAATAGCTAGTATAAGATGACTATGTCTGACATATTCTATCAGATGAATAGCTAGTAGAAGATGAGTTTATGTATGACATATTCTATCACCTGAATAGCTAGTATAAGATGAGTTTATGTATGACATATTCTATCACCTGAATAGCTAGTATAAGATGAGTTTATCTATGACATATTCTATCACCTGAATAGCTAGTATAAGATGAGTTTATGTATGACATATTCTATCACCTGAATAGCTAGTATAAGATGAGTTCCTGTATGACATATTCTATCATCTGAATAGCTAGTATAAGATGAGTTTATGTATGACATATTATATCACCTGAATAGCTAGCATAAGATGAGTTTATGTATGATATATTCTATCGCCTGAAAAGCTAGAATAAGATGAGTTTATGTATGACATATTCTATCACCTGAATTGCTAGTATAAGATGACCATGTCTGACATATTCTATCACATGAATAGCTAGTATAAGATGACTATGTCTGACATATTCTATCACATGAATAGCTAGTATAAGAAGAGTTTATGTATGACATATTCTATCACATGAATAGCTAGTATAAGATGAGTTTATGTATGACATATTCCATCACCTGAATAGCTAGTGTAACATGAGTTTATGTCTGACATATTCTATCACCTGAATAGCTAGTATAAGATGACTATGTCTGACATATTCTATCAGATGAATAGCTAGTATAAGATGAGTTTATGTATGACATATTCTATCACCTGAATAGCTAGCATAAGATGAGTTTATGTATGACATATTCTATCGCCTGAAAAGCTAGAATAAGATGAGTTTATGTATGACATATTCTATCACCTGAATTGCTAGTATAAGATGAGTTTATGTATGACATATTCTATCATCTGAATAGCTAGTAGAAGATGAGTTTACGTATGACATATTATATCACCTGAATAGCTAGTATAAGATGAGTTTATGTATGACATATTCTATCACCTGGATAGCTAGTATAAGATGAGTTTGTGTATGACATATTCTATCTCCTGAATAGCTAGTATAAGATGAGTTTATGTATTACATATTCTATCACATGAATAGCTAGTATAAGGAGAGTTTATGTCTGACATATTCTATCACCTGAATAGCTAGTATAAGATGAGTTTATGTATGACATATTCTATCACCTGAATAGCTAATATAAGATGAGCTTATGTATAACATATTCTGTCAGCGGAATAGCTAGTATAAGAGGAGCTTATGTATGACATATTCTATCACATGAATAGCTAGTATAAGATGAGTTTATGTATGCCATATTCTATCACCTGAATAGCTAGTATAAGATGAGTTTATGTATGACATATTCTATTGCCTGGATAGCTAGTGTAAGATGAGTTTATGTATGACATATTCTATCGCCTGAATAGCTTGTATAAGATGAGTTTATGTATGCCATATTCTATCACCATAATAGCTAGGATAAGATGAGTGTATGCATGACATATTCTGTCACCTGAATAGCTAGTATAAGATGACTATGTCTGACATATTCTATCACATGAATAGCTAGTATAAGATGAGTTTATGTATGACATATTCTATCACATGAATAGCTAGTATAAGATGAGTTTATGTATGACATATTCCATCACCTGAATAGCTAGTGTAACATGAGTTTATGTCTGACATATTCTATAACCTGAATAGCTAGTATAAGATGACTATGTCTGACATATTCTATCATATGAATAGCTAGTAGAAGATGAGTTTATGTATGACATATTCTATCACCTGAATAGCTAGTATAAGATGAGGTTATGTATGACATATTATCTCACCTGAATAGCTAGTATACGATGAGTTTATCTATGACATATTCTATCACCTGAATAGCTAGTATAAGATGAGTTTATGTCTGACATATTCTATCATCTAAATAGCTAGTATAAGATGACTATGTATGACATATTCCATCACCTGAATAGCTAGTGTAAGATGAGTTTATGGCTGACATATTCTAGCAACTGAATAGCTAGTACAAGATGACTATGTCTGTCATATTCTATCACATGAATAGCTAGTATAAGATGAGTTTATGTATGACATATTCTATCACCTGAATAGCTAGTATAAGATGACTATGTCTGACATATTCTCTCACCTGAATAGCTAGTATAAGATGAGATTATGTATGACATATTCTATCGCCTGAAAGGGTAGTATAAGATGAGTTTGTGTATGACATATTCTATCACCTGAATAGCTAGTATAAGATGACTATGTCTGACATATTCTCTCACCTGAATAGCTAGTATAAGATGAGTTTATGTATGACATATTCTATCACCTGAATAGCTAGTATAAGATGAGTTTATGTATGACATATTCTATCACCTGAATAGCTAGTATAAGATGAGTTTATGTATGACATATTCTATCACCTGAATAGCTAGTATAAGATGAGTTTATGTATGACATATTCTATCACCTGAATAGCTAGTATAAGATGAGTTTATGTATGACATATTCTATCACCTGAATAGCTAGTATAAGATGAGTTTATGTATGACATATTCTATCACCTGAATAGCTAGTATAAGATGAGTTTATGTATGACATATTCTATCACCTGAATAGCTAGTATAAGATGAGTTTATGTATGACATATTCTATCACCTGAATAGCTAGTATAAGATGAGTTTATGTATGACATATTCTATCACCTGAATAGCTAGTATAAGATGAGATTATGTCTGACATATTCTATCACCTGAATAGCTAGTATAAGATGATTATGTGACATATTCTCTCACCTGAATAGCTAGTATAAGATGAGTTTATGTATGACATATTCTATCACCTGAATAGCTAGTATAAGATGAGTTTATGTATGACATATTCTATCACCTGAATAGCTAGTATAAGATGAGTTTATGTATGACATATTCTATCACCTGAATAGCTAGTATAAGATGAGTTTATGCATGACATATTCTATCACCTGAATAGCTAGTATAAGATGAGTTTATGTATGACATATTCTATCACCTGAATAGCTAGTATAAGATGAGTTCATGTATGACATATTCTATCATCTGAATAGCTAGTATAAGATGAGTTTATGTATGACATATTCTATCACCTGAATAGCTAGTATAAGATGAGTTTATGTATGACATATTCTATCACGCTTGAATAGCTAGTATAAGATGAGTTTATGTATGACATATTCTATCACCTGAATAGCTAGTATAAGATGAGTTTATGTATGACATATTCTATCACCTGAATAGCTAGTATAAGATGAGTTTATGTATGACATATTCTATCACCTGAATAGCTAGTATAAGATGAGTTTATGTATGACATATTCTATCACCTGAATAGCTAGTATAAGATGAGTTTATGTATGACATATTCTATCACCTGAATAGCTAGTATAAGATGAGTTTATGTATGACATATTCTATCATCTGAATAGCTAGTATAAGATGAGTTTATGTCTGACATATTCTATCACCTGAATAGCTAGTATAAGATGAGTTTATGTATGACATATTCTATCACCTGAATAGCTAGTATAAGATGAGTTTATGTATGACATATTCTAGCAACTGAATAGCTAGTATAAGATGACTATGTCTGTCATATTCTATCACATGAATAGCTAGTATAAGATGAGTTTATGTATGACATATTCTATCACCTGAATAGCTAGTATAAGATGACTATGTCTGACATATTCTCTCACCTGAATAGCTAGTATAAGATGAGATTATGTATGACATATTCTATCACTGAATAGCTAGTATAAGATGAGTTTATGTATGACATATTCTATCACCTGAATAGCTAGTATAAGATGACTTTATGTCTGACATATTCTATCACCTGAATAGCTAGTATAAGATGAGTTTATGTATGACATATTCTACTGCCTGAATAGCTAGTATAAGATGAGTTTATGTATGACATATTCTATCACCTGAATAGCTAGTATAAGATGAGTTTATGTATGACATATTCTATCACCTGAATAGCTAGTATAAGATGAGTTTATGTATGACATATTCTATCACCTGAATAGCTAGTATAAGATGAGTTTATGTATGACATATTCCATCACCTGAATAGCTAGTATAAGATGAGTTTATGTATGACATATTCTATCACTGAATAGCTAGTATAAGATGAGATTATGTTATGGAATATTCTATCACCTGAATAGCTAGTATAAGCTGAGTTTATGTATGACATATTGTATCACCTGAATAGCTAGTATAAGATGAGTTTATGTATGACATATTCTATCATCTGAATAGCTAGTATAAGATGAGTTTATGTCTGACATATTCTAGCACCTGAATAGCTAGTATAAGAGGACTATGTCTGACATATTCTAGCAACTGAATAGCTAGTATAAGATGACTATGTCTGTCATATTCTATCACCTGAATAGCTAGTATAAGATGAGTTTATGTATGACATATTCTATCACCTGAATAGCTAGTATAAGATGACTAAGTGTGACATATTCTCTCACCTGAATAGCTAGTATAAGATGAGATTATGTATGACATATTCTATCGCCTGAAAGGGTAGTATAAGATGAGTTTATGTATGACATATTCTATCACCTGAATAGCTAGTATAAGATGAGTTTATGTATGACATATTCTATCACCTGAATTGCTAGTATAAGATGAGTTTATGTATGACATATTCTTTCACCTGAATAGCTAGTATAAGATGAGTTTATGCATGACATATTCTATCACCTGAATAGCTAGTATAAGATGAGTTTATGTATGACATATTCTATCACCTGAATAGCTAGTATAAGATGAGTTTATGTATGACATATTCTATCATCTGAATAGCTAGTATAAGATGAGTTTATGTATGACATATTCTATCACATGAATAGCTAGTATAAGATGAGTTCATGTATGACATATTCTATCATCTGAATAGCTAGTATAAGATGAGTTTATGTATGACATATTATATCACCTGAATAGCTAGTATAAGATGAGTTTATGTATGACATATTCTATCACCTGGATAGCTAGTATAAGATGAGTTTGTGTATGACATATTCTATCACCTGAATAGCTAGTATAAGATGAGTTTATGTATGACATATTCTATCACATGAATAGCTAGTATAAGGAGAGTTTATGTCTGACATATTCTATCACCTGAATAGCTAGTATAAGATGAGTTTATGTATGACATATTCTATCACCTGAATAGCTAGTATAAGATGAGTTTATGTATAACATATTCTGTCAGCGGAATAGCTAGTATAAGAGGAGCTTATGTATGACATATTCTATCACATGAATAGCTAGTATAAGATGAGTTTATGTATGCCATATTCTATCACCTGAATAGCTAGTATAAGATGAGTTTATGTATGACATATTCTATTGCCTGAATAGCTAGTGTAAGATGAGTTTATGTATGACATATTCTATCGCCTGAATAGCTTGTATAAGATGAGTTTATGTATGCCATATTCTATCACCATAATAGCTAGGATAAGATGAGTGTATGCATGACATATTCTATCACCTGAATAGCTAGTATAAGATGACTATGTCTGACATATTCTATCACATGAATAGCTAGTATAAGATGAGTTTATGTATGACATATTCTATCACATGAATAGCTAGTATAAGATGAGTTTATGTATGACATATTCCATCACCTGAATAGCTAGTGTAACATGAGTTTATGTCTGACATATTCTATCACCTGAATAGCTAGTATAAGATGACTATGTCTGACATATTCTATCAGATGAATAGCTAGTAGAAGATGAGTTTATGTATGACATATTCTATCACCTGAATAGCTAGTATAAGATGAGGTTATGTATGACATATTATGTCACCTGAATAGCTAGTATACGATGAGTTTATGTATGACATATTCTATCACATGAATAGCTAGTATAAGATGAGTTTATGTATGACATATTCTATCACCTGAATAGCTAGTATAAGATGACTATGTCTGACATATTCTATCACCTGGATAGCTAGTATAAGATGAGATTATATATGACATATTCTATCGCCTGAAAGGGTAGTATAAGATGAGTTTATGTATGACATATTCTATCACCTGAATAGCTAGTATAAGTTGACTATGTCTGACATATTCTCTCACCTGAATAGCTAATATAAGATGTGTTTATGTATGACATATTCTACCGCCTGACTAGCTAGTATAAGATGAGTTTATGTATGACATATTCTATCACCTGAATAGCTAGTATAAGATGAGTTTATGTATTACATATTCTACCACCTGACTAGCTAGTATAAGATGAGTTCATGTATGACATATTCTATCACCTGAATAGCTAGTATAAGATGAGTTTATGTAAGACATATTCCATCATCTGAATAGCTAGTATAAGATGAGTTTAAGTATGACATATTCTATCATCTGAATAGATAGTATAAGATGAGATTATTTATGGAATATTCTGTCGCCTGAATAGCTAGTATACGCTGAGTTTATGTATGACATATTGTATCACCTGAATAGCAAGTATAAGATGAGTTTATGTATGACATATTCTATCATCTGAATAGCAAGTATAAGATTAGATTATGTCTGACATATTCTAGCACCTGAATAGCTAGTATAAGAGGACTATGTCTGACATATTCTAGCAACTGAATAGCTAGTATAAGATGACTATGTCTGTCATATTCTATCACTTGAATAGCTAGTATAAGACGAGTTTATGTATGACATATTCTATCACCTGAATAGCTAGTATAAGATGACTAAGTGTGACATATTCTCTCACCTGAATAGCTAGTATAAGATGAGATT
>CM067373.1:140155746-140194881 GCA_034401795.1 Chaetoderma sp. LZ-2023a
CGCATGACACGTGTGTTATGTATGACATATTCTATTGCCCGCATAGCTAGTATAAGATTAGTTTATGTATGACATATTCTATCACCTGAATAGCTAGTATAAGATGAGTTTATGTATGACATATTCTATCACCTGAATAGCTAGTATAAGATGAGTTTATGCATGACATATTCTATCACCTGAATAGCTAGTATAAGATGACTATGTCTGTCATATTCTATCACATGAATAGCTGGTATAAGATGAGTTTATGTATGACATATTCTATCCCCTGAATAGCTAGTATAAGATGGCTATGTCTGACATATTCTCTCACCTGAATAGCTAGTATAAAATGAGATTATGTATGACATATTCTATCGCCTGAAAGGCTAGTATAAGATGAGTTTATGTATGACATATTCTATCACCTGAATAGCTAGTATAAGATGAGTTTATGTATGACATACACTATCACCTGAATAGCTAGTATAAGATGACTTTCTGTATGACATATTCTATAACCTGAATAGCTAGTATAAGATGACTTTATGTATGACATATTCTATTGCCTGAATACCTTGTATAAGATGAGTTTATGTATGACATATTCTATCACCTAATTAGCAAGTATAAGATGATTTTATGTATGACATATTCTATCACCTGAATAGCTAGTATAAGATGAGTTTATGCTTGACATATTCTATCACCTGAATATCTAGTATAAGATGACTATGGCTGACATATTCTATTACATGAATAGCTAGTATAAGATGAGTTTATGTATGACATATTCTATCACATGAATAGCTAGTATAAGATGAGTTTATGTATGACATATTCCATCACCTGAATAGCTAGTGTAAGATGAGTTTATGTCTGACATATTCTATCACCTGAATAGCTAGTATAAGATGACTATGTCTGACATATTCTATCACATGAATAGCTAGTAGAAGATGAGTTTATGTATGACATATTCTATCACCTGAATAGCTAGTATAAGATAGGGTTATGTATGACATATTATGTCACGTGAATAGCTAGTATACGATGAGTTTATCTATGACATATTCTATCACCTGAATAGCCAGTATAAGATGAGTTTATGTCTGGCATATTCTATCACTTGAATAGATAGTATAAGATGAGATTATGTATGACATATTCTATCACCTGAATAGCTAGTATAAGATGAGTTTATGTATGACATATTCTCTCATCTGAATAGCTAGTATAAGATTAGTTTATGTCTGACATATTCTATCACCTGAAAAGCTAGTATAAGATGACTATGTCTGGCATATTATATCACATGATTAGCTAGTAGAAGATGAGATTATGTATGACATATTCTATCACATGAATAGCTAGTATAAGATGATTTATGTATGACATGTTCTATCACCTGAAGAGCTAGTATAAGCTGAGTTTATGTATGACATATTCTATCCCCTGAATAGCTAGTATAAGATGAGTTTATGTATGACATATTCTATCATCTGAATAGCTAGTATAAGATTAGTTTATGTCTGACATATTCTAGCACCTGAATAGCTAGTATAAGATGACTATGTCTGACATATTCTATCACATGAATAGCTAGTATAAGATGAGTTTATGTATGCCATATTCTATCACATGAATAGCTAGTATAAGATGAGTTTATGTATGACATATTCCATCACCTGAATAGCTAGTATAAGATGAGTTTATGTATGACATATTCTTTCACATGAATAGCTAGTATAAGATGATTTATGTATGACATGTTCTATCACTTGAATAGCTAGTATAAGATGAGTTTATGTATGACATATTCTATCACCTGAATAGCTAGTATAAGATGATTTATGTATGACATGTTCTATCACTTGAATAGCTAGTATACGATGATTTATGAATGACATGTTCTATCACCTGAAGAGCTAGTATAAGCTGAGTTTATGTATGACATATTCTATCCCCTGAATAGCTAGTATAAGATGAGTTTATGTATGACACATATTCTATCACCTGAATAGCTAGTATAAGATGATTTATGTATGACATATTCTATCACCTGAATAGCTCATATAAGATGAGTTTATGTATGACATATTCTATCACCTGAATAGCTAGTATAAGATGACTTTATGTATGACATATTCTATCACCTGACTAGCTAGTATAAGATGATTTATGTATGACATGTTCTATCACCTGAATAGCTAGTATAAGATGAGTTTATGTATGACATATTCTATCACTTGAATAGCTAGTATACGATGATTTATGTATGACATGTTCTATCACCTGAATAGCTAGTATAAGCTGAGTTTATGTATGACATATTCTATCCCCTGAATAGCTAGTATCAGATGAGTTTATGTATGACATATTCTATCATCTGAATAGCTAGTATAAGATTAGTTTATGTCTGACATATTCTAGCACCTGAATAGCTAGTATAAGATGACTATGTCTGACATATTCTATCACATGAATAGCTAGTATAAGATGAGTTTATGTATGACATATTCTATCACATGAATAGCTAGTATAAGATGAGTTTATGTATGACATATTCCATCACCTGAATAGCTAGTGTAAGATGAGTTTATGTCTGACATATTCTAGCACCTGAATAGCTAGTATAAGATGATTATGTCTGACATATTCTATCACATGTATAGCTAGTATAAGATGAGTTTATGTATGACATATTCTATCCTGAATAGCTAGTATAAGATGATTTATGTATGACATATTCTATCCCTGAATAGCTAGTATAAGATTAGTTTATGTATGACATATTCTATCACCTGAATAGCTAGTATAAGATGAGTTTATGTATGACATATTCTATCACCTGAATAGCTAGTATAAGATGAGTTTATGTATGACATATTCTATCACCTGAATAGCTAGTATAAGATGACTATGTCTGACATATTCTATCACATGAATAGCTAGTATAAGATGAGTTTATGTCTGACATATTCTCTCACCTGAATAGCTAGTATAAAATGAGATTATGTATGACATATTCTATCGCCTGAAAGGCTAGTATAAGATGAGTTTATGTATGACATATTCTATCACCTGAATAGCTAGTATAAGATGAGTTTATGTATGACATATTCTATCACCTGAATAGCTAGTATAAGATGACTTTCTGTATGACATATTCTATAACCTGAATAGCTAGTATAAGATGAGTTTATGTATGACATATTCTATCACCTGAATAGCTAGTATAAGATGAGTTTATGCTTGACATATTCTATCACCTGAATAGCTAGTATAAGATGACTATGGCTGACATATTCTATTACATGAATAGCTAGTATAAGATGAGTTTATGTATGACATATTCTATCACATGAATAGCTAGTATAAGATGAGTTTATGTATGACATATTCTATCACCTGAATAGCTAGTGTAAGATGAGTTTATGTCTGACATATTCTATCACCTGAATAGCTAGTATAAGATGACTATGTCTGACATATTCTATCACATGAATAGCTAGTAGAAGATGAGTTTATGTATGACATATTCTATCACCTGAATAGCTAGTATAAGATAGGGTTATGTATGACATATTATGTCACGTGAATAGCTAGTATACGATGAGTTTATCTATGACATATTCTATCACCTGAATAGCCAGTATAAGATGAGTTTATGTCTGGCATATTCTATCACTTGAATAGCTAGTATAAGATGAGATTATGTATGACATATTCTATCACCTGAATAGCTAGTATAAGATGAGTTTATGTATGACATATTCTATCATCTGAATAGCTAGTATAAGATTAGTTTATGTCTGACATATTCTATCACCTGAAAAGCTAGTATAAGATGACTATGTCTGACATATTATATCACATGATTAGCTAGTATAAGATGAGATTATGTATGACATATTCTATCACATGAATAGCTAGTATAAGATGAGTTTATGTATGACATATTCCATCACCTGAATAGCTAGTGTAAGATGAGTTTATGTCTGACATATTCTATCACCTGAATAGCTTGTATAAGATGACTATGTCTGACATATTCTCTCACCTGAATAGCTAGTATAAGATGAGTTTATGTATCACATATTCTATCGCTTGAATAGCTAGTATAAGATGAGGTTATGTATGACATATTCTATCACCTGAATAGCTAGTATAAGATGAGATTATGTATGACATATTCTATTGCCTGAATAGCTAGTATAAGATGAGTTTATGTATGACATATTCTACCACCTGAATAGCTAGTATAAGATGAGTTTATGTATGACATATTCTAACACCTGAATAGCTAGTATAAGATGATTTATGTATGACATGTTCTATCACCTGAATAGCTCGTATAAGATGAGTTTATGTATGACATATTCTATCACCTGAATAGCTAGTATAAGATGAGTTTATGTATGACATATTCTATCACATGAATAGCTAGTATAAGATGATTTATGTATGACATATTCTATCACTTGAATAGCTAGTATAAGATGACTTTATGTATGACATATTCTATCACCTGAATAGCTAGTATAAGATGATTTATGTATGACATATTCTATCACTTGAATAGCTAGTATACGATGATTTATGTATGACATGTTCTATCACCTGAATAGCTAGTATAAGCTGAGTTTATGTATGACATATTCTATCCCCTGAATAGCTAGTATAAGATGAGTTTATGTATGACATATTCTATCATCTGAATAGCTAGTATAAGATTAGTTTATGTCTGACATATTCTAGCACCTGAATAGCTAGTATAAGATGACTATGTCTGACATATTCTATCACATGAATAGCTAGTATAAGATGAGTTTATGTATGCCATATTCTATCACATGAATAGCTAGTATAAGATGAGTTTATGTATGACATATTCCATCACCTGAATAGCTAGTGTAAGATGAGTTTATGTCTGACATATTCTAGCACCTGAATAGCTAGTATAAGATGATTATGTCTGACATATTCTATCACATGAATAGCTAGTATAAGATGAGTTTATGCATGACATATTCTATCACCTGAATAGCTAGTATAAGATGACTATGTCTGACATATTCTATCACATGAATAGCTAGTATAAGATGAGTTTATGTATGACATATTCTATCACATGAATAGCTAGTATAAGATGAGTTTATGTATGACATATACTATCACCTGAATAGCTAGTATAAGATGGCTATGTCTGACATATTCTCTCACCTGAATAGCTAGTATAAAATGAGATTATGTATGACATATTCTATCGCCTGAAAGGCTAGTATAAGATGAGTTTATGTATGACATATTCTATCACCTGAATAGCTAGTATAAGATGAGTTTATGTATGACATATTCTATCACCTGAATAGCTAGTATAAGATGACTTTCTGTATGACATATTCTATAACCTGAATAGCTAGTATAAGATGAGTTTATGTATGACATATTCTATTGCCTGAATACCTAGTATAAGATGAGTTTATGTATGACATATTCTATCACCTGAATAGCTAGTATAAGATGAGTTTATGTATGACATATTCTATCACCTGAATAGCTAGTATAAGATGAGTTTATGTCTGACATATTCTATCACCTGAATAGCTAGTATAAGATGACTATGTCTGACATATTCTATCACATGAATAGCTAGTATAAGATGAGTTTATGTATGACATATTCTATCACATGAATAGCTAGTATAAGATGAGTTTATGTATGACATATTCTATCACCTGAATAGCTAGTGTAAGATGAGTTTATGTCTGACATATTCTATCACCTGAATAGCTAGTATAAGATGACTATGTCTGACATATTCTTTCACGTGAATAGCTAGTATAAGATGAGTTTATGTATGACATATTCTATCATCTGAATAGCTAGTATAAGATTAGTTTATGTCTGACATATTCTATCACCTGAAAAGCTAGTATAAGATGACCATGTCTGACATATTATCTCACATGATTAGCTAGTATAAGATGAGATTATGTATGACATATTCTATCACATGAATAGCTAGTATAAGATGAGATTATGTATGACATATTCCATCACCTGAATAGCTAGTGTAAGATGAGTTTATGTATCACATATTCTATCAATTGAATAGCTAGTATAAGATGAGGTTATGTATGACATATTCTATCACCTGAATAGCTAGTATAAGATGAGATTATGTATGACATATTCTATTGCCTGATTAGCTAGTATAAGATGAGTTTATGTATGACATATTCTACCGCCTGAATAGCTAGTATAAGATGAGTTTATGTATGACATATTCTATCACCTGAATAGCTAGTATAAGATGATTTATGTATGACATATTCTATCACCTGAATAGCTAGTATAAGATGAGTTTATGTATGACATATTCTATCACCTGAATAGCTAGTATAAGATGAGTTTATGTATGACATATTCTATCACCTGAATAGCTAGTATAAGATGATTTATGTATGACATATTCTATCACCTGAATAGCTAGTATAAGATGAGTTTATGTATGACATATTCTATCACTTGAATAGCTAGTATACGATGACTATGTCTGACATATTCTATCACATGAATAGCTAGTATAAGATGAGTTTATGTATGACATATTCTATCACATGAATAGCTAGTATAAGATGAGTTTATGTATGACATATTCCATCACCTGAATAGCTAGTGTAAGATGAGTTTATGTCTGACATATTCTATCACCTGAATAGCTAGTATAAGATGACTATGTCTGACATATTCTATCACATGAATAGCTAGTAGAAGATGAGTTTATGTATGACATATTCTATCACCTGAATAGCTAGTATAAGATAAGGTTATGTATGACATATTATGTCACGTGAATAGCTAGTATACGATGAGTTTATCTATGACATATTCTATCACCTGAATAGCCAGTATAAGATGAGTTTATGTCTGCATATTCTATCACTTGAATAGATAGTATAAGATGAGATTATGTATGACATATTCTATCATCTGAATAGCTAGTATAAGATTAGTTTATGTCTGACATATTCTATCACCTGAAAAGCTAGTATAAGATGACTATGTCTGACATATTATATCACATGATTAGCTAGTATAAGATGAGATTATGTATGACATATTCTATCACATGAATAGCTAGTATAAGATGAGTTTATGTATGACATATTCCATCACCTGAATAGCTAGTGTAAGATGAGTTTATGTCTGACATATTCTATCACCTGAATAGCTTGTATAAGATGACTATGTTTGACATATTCTCTCACCTGAATAGCTAGTATAAGATGAGTTTATGTATCACATATTCTATCGCTTGAATAGCTAGTATAAGATGAGGTTATGTATGACATATTCTATCACCTGAATAGCTAGTATAAGATGACTATGTCTGACATATTCTGTCACATGAATAGCTAGTATAAGATGAGTTTATGTATGACATATTCTATCACATGAATAGCTAGTATAAGATGAGCTTATGTATGAAATATACTATCACCTGAATAGCTAGTATAAGATGGCTATGTCTGACATATTCTCTCACCTGAATAGCTAGTATAAAATGAGATTATGTATGACATATTATATCGCCTGAAAGGCTAGTATAAGATGAGTTTATGTATGACATATTCTATCACCTGAATAGCTAGTATAAGATGAGTTTATGTATGACATATACTATCACCTGAATAGCTAGTATAAGATGACTTTCTGTATGACATATTCTATAACCTGAATAGCTAGTATAAGATGACTTTATGTATGACATATTCTATTGCCTGAATACCTAGTATAAGATGAGTTTATGTATGACATATTCTATCACCTGAATAGCTAGTATAAGATGAGTTTATGTATGACATATTCTATAACATGAATAGCTAGTATAAGATGAGTTTATGTATGACATATTCCATCACCTGAATAGCTAGTGTAAGATGAGTTTATGTCTGACATATTCTATCACCTGAATAGCTAGTATAAGATGACTATGTCTGACATATTCTATCACATGAATAGCTAGTAGAAGATGAGTTTATGTATGACATATTCTATCACCTGAATAGCTAGTATAAGATAAGGTTATGTATGACATATTATGTCACGTGAATAGCTAGTATACGATGAGTTTATCTATGACATATTCTATCACCTGAATAGCCAGTATAAGATGAGTTTATGTCTGGCATATTCTATCACTTGAATAGCTAGTATAAGATGAGATTATGTATGACATATTCTATCACCTGAATAGCTAGTATAAGATGAGTTTATGTATGACATATTCTATCATCTGAATAGCTAGTATAAGATTAGTTTATGTCTGACATATTCTATCACCTGAATAGCTAGTATAAGATGACTATGTCTGACATATTATATCACATGATTAGCTAGTATAAGATGAGATTATGTATGACATATTCTATCACATGAATAGCTAGTATAAGATGAGTTTATGTATGACATATTCCATCACCTGAATAGCTAGTGTAAGATGAGTTTATGTCAGACATATTCTATCACCTGAATAGCTTGTATAAGATGACTATGTTTGACATATTCTCTCACCTGAATAGCTAGTATAAGATGAGTTTATGTATCACATATTCTATCGCTTGAATAGCTAGTATAAGATGAGGTTATGTATGACATATTCTATCACCTGAATAGCTAGTATATGATGAGATTATGTATGACATATTCTATTGCCTGATTAGCTAGTATAAGATGAGTTTATGTATGACATATTCTACCGCCTGAATAGCTAGTATAAGATGAGTTTATGTATGACATATTCTATCACCTGAATAGCTAGTATAAGATGATTTATGTATGACATGCTCTATCACCTGAATAGCTATAATAAGATGAGTTTATGTATGACATATTCTATCACCTGAATAGCTAGTATAAGATGAGTTTATGTATGACATATTCTATCACATGAATAGCTAGTATAAGATGATTTATGTATGACATGTTCTATCACTTGAATAGCTAGTATAAGATGACTTTATGTATGACATATTCTATCACCTGAATAGCTAGTATAAGATGATTTATGTATGACATGTTCTATCACTTGAATAGCTAGTATACGATGATTTATGTATGACATGATCTATCACCTGAATAGCTAGTATAAGCTGAGTTTATGTATGACATATTCTATCCCCTGAATAGCTAGTATAAGATGAGTTTATGTATGACATATTCTATCATCTGAATAGCTAGTATAAGATTAGTTTATGTCTGACATATTCTAGCACCTGAATAGCTAGTATAAGATGACTATGTCTGACATATTCTATCACATGAATAGCTAGTATAAGATGAGTTTATGTATGCCATATTCTATCACATGAATAGCTAGTATAAGATGAGTTTATGTAGGACATATTCCATCACCTGAATAGCTAGTGTAAGATGAGTTTATGTCTGACATATTCTAGCACCTGAATAGCTAGTATAAGATGATTATGTCTGACATATTCTATCACATGAATAGCTAGTATAAGATGAGTTTATGTATGACATATTCTATCCCCTAAATAGCTAGTATAAGATGGCTATGTCTGACATATTCTCTCACCTGAATAGCTAGTATAAAATGAGATTATGTATGACATATTCTATCGCCTGAAAGGCTAGTATAAGATGAGTTTATGTATGACATATTCCATCACCTGAATAGCTAGTATAAGATGAGTTTATGTATGACATATACTATCACCTGAATAGCTAGTATAAGATGACTTTATGTATGACATATTCTATTGCCTGAATAGCTAGTGTAAGATGAGTTTATGTATGACATATTCTATCACATGAATAGCTAGTATAAGATGACTTTATGTATGACATATTCTATTGCCTGAATAGCTAGTATAAGATGAGTTTATGTATGACATATTCTATCACCTGAATAGCTAGTATAAGATGAGTTTATGTATGACATATTCTATCACTTGAATAGCTAGTATAAGATGATTTATGTATGACATGTTCTATCACCTGAATAGCTCGTATAAGATGAGGTTATGTATGACATATTCTATCTCCTGAATAGCTAGTATAAGATGAGGTTATGTATGACATATTTTATCACCCGAATAGCTAGTATACGGTGATTTATGTATGACATGTTCTATCACCTGAATAGCTAGTATAAGCTGGGTTTATGTATGACATATTCTATCCCCTGAATAGCTAGTATAACATGAGCTTATGTATGACATATTCTATCATCTGAATAGCTAGTATAAGATTAGTTTATGTCTGACATATTCTAGCACCTGAATAGCTAGTATAAGATGACTATGTCTGACATATTCTATCACATGAATAGCTAGTATAAGATGAGTTTATGTATGCCATATTCTATCACCTGAATAGCTAGTATAAGATGAGTTTATGTATGACATATTCTATCACCTGAATAGCTAGTATAAGCTGAGTTTATGCATGACATATTCTATCACCTGAATAGCTAGTATAAGATGACTATGTCTGACATATTCTATCACATGAATAGCTAGTATAAGATGAGTTTATGTATGAAATATACTATCAGCTGAATAGCTAGTATAAGATGACTATGTCTGACATATTCTATCCCCTGAATAGCTAGTATAAGATGGCTATGTCTGACATATTCTCTCACCTGAATAGCTAGTATAAAATGAGATTATGTATGACATATTCTATCGCCTGAAAGGCTAGTATAAGATGAGCTTATGTATGGCATATTCTATCACCTGAATAGCTAGTATAAGATGATTTATGTATGACATGCTCTATCACCTGAATAGCTCGTATAAGATGAGGTTATGTATGACATATTCTATCCCCTGAATAGCTAGTATAAGATGAGTTTATGTATGACATATTTTATCACCTGAATAGCTAGTATACGGTGATTTATGTATGACATGTTCTATCACCTGAATAGCTAGTATAGGCTGAGTTTATGTATGACATATTCTATCCCCTGAATAGCTAGTATAAGATGAGTTTATGTATGACATATTCTATCATCTGAATGGCTAGTATAAGATTAGTTTATGTCTGACATATTCTAGCACCTGAATAGCTAGTATAAGATGACTATGTCTGACAGATTCTATCACATGAATAGCTAGTATAAGATGAGTTTATGTATGCCATATTCTATCACCTGAATAGCTAGTATAAGATGAGTTTATGTATGACATATTCTATCACCTGAATAGCTAGTATAAGATGAGTTTATGCATGACATATTCTATCACCTGAATAGCTAGTATAAGATGACTATGTCTGACATATTCTATCACATGAATAGCTAGTATAAGATGAGGTTATGTATGAAATATACTATCAGCTGAATAGCTAGTATAAGATGACTATGTCTGACATATTCTATCACATGAATAGCTAGTATAAGATGAGTTTATGTATGACATATTCTATACCCTGAATAGCTAGTATAAGATGGCTATGTCTGACATATTCTCTCACCTGAATAGCTAGTATAAAATGAGATTATGTATGACATATTCTATCGCCTGAAAGGCTAGTATAAGATGAGTTTATGTATGACATATTCTATCACCTGAATAGCTAGTATAAGATGATTTATGTATGACATGCTCTATCACCTGAATAGCTCTAATAAGATGAGTTTATGTATGACATATTCTATCACCTGAATAGCTAGTATAAGATGAGTTTATGTATGACATATTCTATCACATGAATAGCTAGTATAAGATGATTTATGTATGACATGTTCTATCACTTGAATAGCTAGTATAAGATGACTTTATGTATGACATATTCTATTGCATGAATAGCTAGTATAAGATGACTTTATGTATGACATATTCTATTGCCTGAATAGCTAGTATAAGATGAGTTTATGTATGACATATTCTATCACCTGAATAGCTAGTATAAGATGAGTTTATGTATGACATATTCTATCACTTGAATAGCTAGTATAAGATGATTTATGTATGACATGTTCTATCACCTGAATAGCTAGTATAAGATGAGGTTATGTATGACATATTCTATCCCCTGAATAGCTAGTATAAGATGAGGTTATGTATAACATATTTTATCACCTGAATAGCTAGTATACGGTGATTTATGTATGACATGTTCTATCACCTGAATAGCTAGTATAAGCTGAGTTTATGTATGACATATTCTATCCCCTGAATAGCTAGTATAACATGAGCTTATGTATGACATATTCTATCATCTGAATAGCTAGTATAAGATTAGTTTATGTCTGACATATTCTAGCACCTGAATAGCTAGTATAAGATGACTAGGTCTGACATATTCTATCACATGAATAGCTAGTATAAGATGAGTTTATGTATGACATATTCTATCACCTGAATAGCTAGTATAAGATGAGTTTATGTATGACATATTCTATCACCTGAATAGCTAGTATAAGATGAGTTTATGCATGGCATATTCTATCACCTGAATAGCTAGTATAAGATGACTATGTCTGACATATTCCATCACATGAATAGCTAGTATAAGATGAGCTTATGTATGAAATATACTATCAGCTCAATAGCTAGTATAAGATGACTATGTCTGACATATTCTATCACATGAATAGCTAGTATAAGATGAGTTTATGTATGACATATTCTCTCCCCTGAATAGCTAGTATAAGATGGCTATGTCTGACATATTCTCTCACCTGAATAGCTAGTATAAAATGAGATTATGTATGACATATTCTATCGCCTGAAAGGCTAGTATAAGATGAGTTTATGTATGACATATGCTATCACCTGAATAGCTAGTATAAGATGAGTTTATGTATGACATATACTATCACCTGAATAGCTAGTATAAGATGACTTTCTGTATGATATATTCTATAACCTGAATAGCTAGTAGAAGATGACTTTATGTATGACATATTCTATTGCCTGAATACACAGTATAAGATGAGTTTATGTATGACATATTCTATCACCTGAATAGCTAGTATAAGATGAGTTTATGTATGACATATTCTATCACGTGAATAGCTAGTATACAGTGAGTTTATCTATGACATATTCTATCACCTGAATAGCCAGTATAAGATGAGTTTATGTCTGGCATATTCTATCACTTGAATAGATAGTATAAGATGAGATTATGTATGACATATTCTATCACCTGAATAGCTAGTATAAGATAAGGTTATGTATGACATATTATGTCACGTGAATAGCTAGTATACGATGAGTTTATCTATGACATATTCTCTCACCTGAATAGCCAGTATAAGATGAGTTTATGTCTGGCATATTCTATCACGTGAATAGCTAGTATAAGATGACTTTATGTATGACATATTCTATTGCCTGAATAGCTAGTATAAGATGAGTTTATGTATGACATATTCTATCACCTGAATAGCTAGTATAAGATGAGTTTATGTATGACATATTCTATCACTTGAATAGCTAGTATAAGATGATTTATGTATGACATGTTCTATCACCTGAATAGCTCGTATAAGATGAGGTTATGTATGACATATTCTATCTCCTGAATAGCTAGTATAAGATGAGGTTATGTATAACATATTTTATCACCTGAATAGCTAGTATACGGTGATTTATGTATGACATGTTCTATCACCTGAATAGCTAGTATAAGCTGAGTTTATGTATGACATATTCTATCCCCTGAATAGCTAGTATAACATGAGCTTATGTATGACATATTCTATCATCTGAATAGCTAGTATAAGATTAGTTTATGTCTGACATATTCTAGCACCTGAATAGCTAGTATAAGATGACTATGTCTGACATATTCTATCACATGAATAGCTAGTATAAGATGAGTTTATGTATGCCATATTCTATCACCTGAATAGCTAGTATAAGATGAGTTTATGTATGACATATTCTATCACCTGAATAGCTAGTATAATCTGAGTTTATGCATGACGTATTCTATCACCTGAATAGCTAGTATAAGATGACTATGTCTGACATATTCTATCACATGAATAGCTAGTATAAGATGAGCTTATGTATGAAATATACTATCAGCTGAATAGCTAGTATAAGATGACTATGTCTGACATATTCTATCCCCTGAATAGCTAGTATAAGATGGCTATGTCTGACATATTCTCTCACCTGAATAGCTAGTATAAAATGAGATTATGTATGACATATTCTATCGCCTGAAAGGCTAGTATAAGATGAGCTTATGTATGACATATTCTATCACCTGAATAGCTAGTATAAGATGATTTATGTATGACATGCTCTATCACCTGAATAGCTCGTATAAGATGAGGTTATGTATGACATATTCTATCCCCTGAATAGCTAGTATAAGATGAGGTTATGTATGACATATTTTATCACCTGAATAGCTAGTATACGGTGATTTATGTATGACATGTTCTATCACCTGAATAGCTAGTATAGGCTGAGTTTATGTATGACATATTCTATCCCCTGAATAGCTAGTATAACATGAGCTTATGTATGACATATTCTATCATCTGAATGGCTAGTATAAGATTAGTTTATGTCTGACATATTCTAGCACCTGAATAGCTAGTATAAGATGACTATGTCTGACAGATTCTATCACATGAATAGCTAGTATAAGATGAGTTTATGTATGCCATATTCTATCACCTGAATAGCTAGTATAAGATGAGTTTATGTATGACATATTCTATCACCTGAATAGCTAGTATAAGATGAGTTTATGCATGACATATTCTATCACCTGAATAGCTAGTATAAGATGACTATGTCTGACATATTCTATCACATGAATAGCTAGTATAAGATGAGGTTATGTATGAAATATACTATCAGCTGAATAGCTAGTATAAGATGACTATGTCTGACATATTCTATCACATGAATAGCTAGTATAAGATGAGTTTATGTATGACATATTCTATACCCTGAATAGCTAGTATAAGATGGCTATGTCTGACATATTCTCTCACCTGAATAGCTAGTATAAAATGAGATTATGTATGACATATTCTATCGCCTGAAAGGCTAGTATAAGATGAGTTTATGTATGACATATTCTATCACCTGAATAGCTAGTATAAGATGAGTTTATGTATGACATGCTCTATCACCTGAATAGCTCTAATAAGATGAGTTTATGTATGACATATTCTATCACCTGAATAGCTAGTATAAGATGAGTTTATGTATGACATATTCTATCACATGAATAGCTAGTATAAGATGATTTATGTATGACATGTTCTATCACTTGAATAGCTAGTATAAGATGACTTTATGTATGACATATTCTATTGCATGAATAGCTAGTATAAGATGACTTTATGTATGACATATTCTATTGCCTGAATAGCTAGTATAAGATGAGTTTATGTATGACATATTCTATCACCTGAATAGCTAGTATAAGATGAGTTTATGTATGACATATTCTATCACTTGAATAGCTAGTATAAGATGATTTATGTATGACATGTTCTATCACCTGAATAGCTCGTATAAGATGAGGTTATGTATGACATATTCTATCCCCTGAATAGCTAGTATAAGATGAGGTTATGTATAACATATTTTATCACCTGAATAGCTAGTATACGGTGATTTATGTATGACATGTTCTATCACCTGAATAGCTAGTATAAGCTGAGTTTATGTATGACATATTCTATCCCCTGAATAGCTAGTATAACATGAGCTTATGTATGACATATTCTATCATCTGAATAGCTAGTATAAGATTAGTTTATGTCTGACATATTCTAGCACCTGAATAGCTAGTATAAGATGACTAGGTCTGACATATTCTATCACATGAATAGCTAGTATAAGATGAGTTTATGTGTGCCATATTCTATCACCTGAATAGCTAGTATAAGATGAGTTTATGTATGACATATTCTATCACCTGAATAGCTAGTATAAGATGAGTTTATGCATGACATATTCTATCACCTGAATAGCTAGTATAAGATGACTATGTCTGACATATTCCATCGCATGAATAGCTAGTATAAGATGAGCTTATGTATGAAATATACTATCAGCTGAATAGCTAGTATAAGATGACTATGTCTGACATATTCTATCACATGAATAGCTAGTATAAGATGAGTTTATGTATGACATATTCTCTCCCCTGAATAGCTAGTATAAGATGGCTATGTCTGACATATTCTCTCACCTGAATAGCTAGTATAAAATGAGATTATGTATGACATATTCTATCGCCTGAAAGGCTAGTATAAGATGAGTTTATGTATGACATATTCTATCACCTGAATAGCTAGTATAAGATGAGTTTATGTATGACATATACTATCACCTGAATAGCTAGTATAAGATGACTTTCTGTATGATATATTCTATAACCTGAATAGCTAGTAGAAGATGACTTTATGTATGACATATTCTATTGCCTGAATACACAGTATAAGATGAGTTTATGTATGACATATTCTATCACCTGAATAGCAAGTATAAGATGAGTTTATGTATGACATATTCTATCACGTGAATAGCTAGTATACAGTGAGTTTATCTATGACATATTCTATCACCTGAATAGCCAGTATAAGATGAGTTTATGTCTGGCATATTCTATCACTTGAATAGATAGTATAAGATGAGATTATGTATGACATATTCTATCACCTGAATAGCTAGTATAAGATAAGGTTATGTATGACATATTATGTCACGTGAATAGCTAGTATACGACGAGTTTATCTATGACATATTCTCTCACCTGAATAGCCAGTATAAGATGAGTTTATGTCTGGCATATTCTATCACGTGAATAGCTAGTATAAGATGAGATTATGTATGACATATTCTATCACCTGAATAGCTAGTATAAGATGAGTTTATGTCTGACATATTCTAGCACCTGAATAGCTAGTATAAGATGACTATGTCTGACAGATTCTATCACATGAATAGCTAGTATAAGATGAGTTTATGTATGCCATATTCTATCACCTGAATAGCTAGTATAAGATGAGTTTATGTATGACATATTCTATCACCTGAATAGCTAGTATAAGATGAGTTTATGCATGACATATTCTATCACCTGAATAGCTAGTATAAGATGACTATGTCTGACATATTCTATCACATGAATAGCTAGTATAAGATGAGGTTATGTATGAAATATACTATCAGCTGAATAGCTAGTATAAGATGACTATGTCTGACATATTCTATCACATGAATAGCTAGTATAAGATGAGTTTATGTATGACATATTCTATACCCTGAATAGCTAGTATAAGATGGCTATGTCTGACATATTCTCTCACCTGAATAGCTAGTATAAAATGAGATTATGTATGACATATTCTATCGCCTGAAAGGCTAGTATAAGATGAGTTTATGTATGACATATTCTATACCCTGAATAGCTAGTATAAGATGGCTATGTCTGACATATTCTCTCACCTGAATAGCTCTAATAAGATGAGTTTATGTATGACATATTCTATCACCTGAATAGCTAGTATAAGATGAGTTTATGTATGACATATTCTATCACATGAATAGCTAGTATAAGATGATTTATGTATGACATGTTCTATCACTTGAATAGCTAGTATAAGATGACTTTATGTATGACATATTCTATTGCATGAATAGCTAGTATAAGATGACTTTATGTATGACATATTCTATTGCCTGAATAGCTAGTATAAGATGAGTTTATGTATGACATATTCTATCACCTGAATAGCTAGTATAAGATGAGTTTATGTATGACATATTCTATCACTTGAATAGCTAGTATAAGATGATTTATGTATGACATGTTCTATCACCTGAATAGCTAGTATAAGATGAGGTTATGTATGACATATTCTATCCCCTGAATAGCTAGTATAAGATGAGGTTATGTATAACATATTTTATCACCTGAATAGCTAGTATACGGTGATTTATGTATGACATGTTCTATCACCTGAATAGCTAGTATAAGCTGAGTTTATGTATGACATATTCTATCCCTTGAATAGCTAGTATAACATGAGCTTATGTATGACATATTCTATCATCTGAATAGCTAGTATAAGATTAGTTTATGTCTGACATATTCTAGCACCTGAATAGCTAGTATAAGATGACTATGTCTGACATATTCTATCACATGAATAGCTAGTATAAGATGAGTTTATGTATGACATATTCTATCACCTGAATAGCTAGTATAAGATGAGTTTATGTATGACATATTCTATCACCTGAATAGCTAGTATAAGATGAGTTTATGTATGACATATTCTATCACCTGAATAGCTAGTATAAGATGACTATGTCTGACATATTCTCTCACCTGAATAGCTAGTATAAGATGAGTTTATGTGTGCCATATTCTATCACCTGAATAGCTAGTATAAGATGAGTTTATGTATGACATATTCTATCACATGAATAGCTAGTATAAGATGAGCTTATGTATGAAATATACTATCAGCTGAATAGCTAGTATAAGATGACTATGTCTGACATATTCTATCACATGAATAGCTAGTATAAGATGAGTTTATGTATGACATATTCTCTCCCCTGAATAGCTAGTATAAGATGGCTATGTCTGACATATTCTCTCACCTGAATAGCTAGTATAAAATGAGATTATGTATGACATATTCTATCGCCTGAAAGGCTAGTATAAGATGAGTTTATGTATGACATATGCTATCACCTGAATAGCTAGTATAAGATGAGTTTATGTATGACATATACTATCACCTGAATAGCTAGTATAAGATGACTTTCTGTATGATATATTCTATAACCTGAATAGCTAGTATAAGATGACTTTATGTATGACATATTCTATTGCCTGAATAGCTAGTATAAGATGAGTTTATGTATGACATATTCTATCACCTGAATAGCAAGTATAAGATGAGTTTATGTATGACATATTCTATCACGTGAATAGCTAGTATAAGATGAGTTTATCTATGACATATTCTATCACCTGAATAGCTAGTATAAGATGAGTTTATGTCTGGCATATTCTATCACTTGAATAGATAGTATAAGATGAGATTATGTATGACATATTCTATCACCTGAATAGCTAGTATAAGATAAGGTTATGTATGACATATTATGTCACGTGAATAGCTAGTATACGATGAGTTTATGTATGACATATTCTCTCACCTGAATAGCCAGTATAAGATGAGTTTATGTCTGGCATATTCTATCACGTGAATAGATAGTATAAGATGAGATTATGTATGACATATTCTATCACCTGAATAGCTAGTATAAGATGAGTTTATGTATGACATATTCTATCATCTGAATAGCTAGTATAAGATTAGTTTATGTCTGACATATTCCATCACCTGAATAGCCAGTGTAACATGAGTTTATGTATCACATATTCTATCGATTGAATAGCTAGTATAAGATGAGTTTATGTATGACATATTCTACCACCTGAATAGCTAGTATAAGATGAGATTATGTATGACATATTCTATTGCCTGATTAGCTAGTATAAGATGAGTTTATGTATGACATATTCTACCGCCTGAATAGCTACTATAAGATGAGTTTATGTATGACATATTCTATCACCTGAATAGCTAGTATAAGATGATTTATGTATGACATGTTCTATCACCTGAATAGCTCATATAAGATGAGTTTATGTATGACATATTATATCACCTGAATAGCTAGTATAAGATGACTTTATGTATGACAAATTCTATCACCTGAATAGCTAGTATAAGATGATTTATGTGTGACATGTTCTATCACCTGAATAGCTCGTATAAGATGAGTTTATGTATGACATATTCTATCATCTGAATAGCTAGTATAAGATTAGTTTATGTCTGACATATTCTAGCACCTGAATAGCTAGTATAAGATGACTATGTCTGACATATTCTATCACATGAATAGCTAGTATAAGATGAGTTTATGTATGCCATATTCTATCACATGAATAGCTAGTATAAGATGAGTTTATGTATGACATATTCCATCACCTGAATAGCTAGTGTAAGATGAGTTTATGTCTGACATATTCTAGCACCTGAATAGCTAGTATAAGATGATTATGTCTGACATATTCTATCACATGAATAGCTAGTATAAGATGAGTTTATGTATGACATATTCTATCCCCTGAATAGCTAGTATAAGATGGCTATGTCTGACATATTCTCTCACCTGAATAGCCAGTATAAAATGAGATTATGTATGACATATCTATCGCCTGAAAGGCTAGTATAAGATGAGTTTATGTATGACATATTCTATTACCTGAATAGCTAGTATAAGATGAGTTTATGTATGACATATACTATCATCTGAATAGCTAGTATAAGATGACTTTATGTATGACATATTCCATTGACTGAATAGCTAGTGTAAGATGAGTTTATGTATGATATATTCTATCACCTGAATAGCTAGTATAAGATAACTTTATGTATGACATATTCTATTGCCTGAATAGCTAGTATAAGATGAGTTTATGTATGACATATTCTATCACCTGAATAGCTAGTATAAGATGAGTTTATGTATGACATATTCTATCACCTGAATAGCTAGTATAAGATGAGTTTATGATTAACATATTCTAACACCTGAATAGCTAGTATAAGATGACTATGTCTGACATATTCTATCACATGAATAGCTAGTATAAGATGAGTTTATGTATGACATATCCTATCACATGAATAGCTAGTATAAGATGAGTTTATGTATGACATATTCCATCACCTGAATAGCTAGTGTAAGATGAGTTTATGTCTGACATATTCTATCACCTGAATAGCTAGTATAAGATGACTATGTCTGACATATTCTATCACATGAATAGCTAGTATAAGATGAGTTTATGTATGACATATTCTATCGCTTGAATAGCTAGTATAAGATGAGGTTATGTCTGACATATTCTATCACCTAAATAGCTAGTATAAGATGACTATGTTTGACATACTCTCTCACCTGAATAGCTAGTATAAGATGAATTTATGTATGACATATTCTATCGCTTGAATAGCTAGTATAAGATGAGGTTATGTATTACATATTCTATCACCTGAATAGCTAGTATAAGATGAGATTATGTATGACATATTCTATTGCCTGAATAGCTAGTATAAGATGAGTTTATGTATGACATATTCTACCGCATAACTACATAGTATAAGATGAGTTTATGTATGACATATTCCATCACCTTGAATAGCTAGTATGAGATGATTTATGGATGACATGTTTATCACCTGAATAGCTAGTATAAGATGAGTTTATGTATGACATATTCTATCACCTGAATAGCTAGTATAAGATGAGTTTATGTATGACATATTCTATCATCTGAATAGCTAGTATAAGATGAGTTTATGTATGACATATTCTATCATCTGAATAGCTAGTATAAGATGATATTATGTATGGACATATTCTGTCGCCTGAATAGCTAGTATAAGATGAGTTTATGTATGACATATTCTATCACCTGAATAGCTAGTATAAGATGAGTTTATGTATGACATATTCTATCATCTGAATAGCTAGTATAAGATTAGTTTATGTCTGACATATTCTATCACCTGAATAGCTAGTATAAGATGACTATGTCTGACATATTCTATCACATGAATAGCTAGTATAAGATGAGTTTATGTATGACATATTCTATCACATGAATAGCTAGTATAAGATGAGTTTATGTATGACATATTCCATCACCTGAATAGCTAGTATAAGATGAGTTTATGTCTGACATATTCTATCACCTGAATAGCTAGTATAAGATGACTTTATGTATGACATATTCTATTGCCTGAATAGCTAGTGTAAGATGAGTTTATGTATGACATATTCTATCACATGAATAGCTAGTATAAGATGACTTTATGTATGACATATTCTATTGCACCTGAATAGCTAGTATAAGATGAGTTTATGTATGACATATTCTATCACCTGAATAGCTAGTATAAGATGAGTTTATGTATGACATATTCTATCACCTGAATAGCTAGTATAAGATGAGTTTATGTCTGACATATTCTATCACCTGAATAGCTAGTATAAGATGACTATGTCTGACATATTCTATCACATGAATAGCTAGTATAAGATGAGTTTATGTATGACATATTCTATCACCTGAATAGCTAGTATAAGATGGTTATGTATGACATATTATGTCACGTGAATAGCTAGTATACGATGAGTTTATGTATGACATATTCTATCACATGAATAGCTAGTATAAGATGAGTTTATGTATGACATATTCTATCACATGAATAGCTAGTATAAGATGACTTTATGTATGACATATTCTATCATGAATAGCTAGTATAAGATGAGTTTATGTATGACATATTCTATCACCTGAATAGCTAGTATAAGATGAGTTTATGTATGACATATTCCATCACCTGAATAGCTAGTATAAGATGAGTTTATGTCTGACATATTCTATCACCTGAATAGCTAGTATAAGATGACTATGTCTGACATATTCTATCACATGAATAGCTAGTATAAGATGAGTTTATGTATGACATATTCTATCACCTGAATAGCTAGTATAAGATGAGTTTATGTATGACATATTATGTCACGTGAATAGCTAGTATACGATGAGTTTATGTATGACATATTCTATCACCTGAATAGCTAGTATAAGATGAGTTTATGTATGACATATTCTATCACCTGAATAGCTAGTATAAGATGAGATTATGTATGACATATTCTATTGCCTGATTAGCTAGTATAAGATGAGTTTATGTATGACATATTCTACCGCCTGAATAGCTAGTATAAGATGAGTTTATGTATGACATATTCTATCACCTGAATAGCTAGTATAAGATGAGCTATGTTTGACATATTCTATCACCTGAATAGCTAGTATAAGATGAGTTTATGTATGACATATTCTATCACCTGAATAGCTAGTATAAGATGAGTTTATGTATGACATATTCTATCATCTGAATAGCTAGTATAAGATTAGTTTATGTCTGACATATTCTAGCACCTGAATAGCTAGTATAAGATGACTATGTCTGACATATTCTATCACATGAATAGCTAGTATAAGATGAGTTTATGTATGCCATATTCTATCACATGAATAGCTAGTATAAGATGAGTTTATGTAGGACATATTCCATCACCTGAATAGCTAGTGTAAGATGAGTTTATGTCTGACATATTCTAGCACCTGAATAGCTAGTATAAGATGATTATGTCTGACATATTCTATCACATGAATAGCTAGTATAAGATGAGTTTATGTATGACATATTCTATCCCCTGAATAGCTAGTATAAGATGGCTATGTCTGACATATTCTCTCACCTGAATAGCTAGTATAAGATGAGTTTATGTATGACATATTCTATCATCTGAATAGCTAGTATAAGATGACTTTATGTATGACATATTCCATTGACCTGAATAGCTAGTATAAGATGAGTTTATGTATGACATATTCTATCACCTGAATAGCTAGTATAAGATGACTTTATGTATGACATATTCTATTGCCTGAATAGCTAGTATAAGATGAGTTTATGTATGACATATTCTATCACCTGAATAGCTAGTATAAGATGAGTTTATGTATGACATATTCTATCACCTGAATAGCTAGTATAAGATGAGTTTATGTATGACATATTCTATCACCTGAATAGCTAGTATAAGATGACTATGTCTGACATATTCTATCACATGAATAGCTAGTATAAGATGAGTTTATGTATGACATATCTATCACATGAATAGCTAGTATAAGATGAGTTTATGTATGACATATTCCATCACCTGAATAGCTAGTGTAAGATGAGTTTATGTCTGACATATTCTATCACCTGAATAGCTAGTATAAGATGACTATGTCTGACATATTCTATCACATGAATAGCTAGTATAAGATGAGTTTATGTATGACATATTCTATCGCTTGAATAGCTAGTATAAGATGAGTTTATGTCTGACATATTCTATCACCTGAATAGCTAGTATAAGATGACTTATGTATGACATATTCTCTCACCTGAATAGCTAGTATAAGATGAGTTTATGTATGACATATTCTATCGCTTGAATAGCTAGTATAAGATGAGTTTATGTATGACATATTCTATCGCCTGAATTGCTAGTATAAGATGAGATTATGTATGACATATTCTATTGCCTGAATAGCTAGTATAAGATGCGTTTATGTATGACATATTCTACCGCATAACTACATAGTATAAGATGAGTTTATGTATGACATATTCCATCACCTTACTAGCTAGTATGAGATGATTTATGGATGACATGTTTATCACCTGAATAGCTAGTATAAGATGAGTTTATGTATGACATATTCTATCACCTGAATAGCTAGTATAAGATGAGTTTATGTATGACATATTCTATCATCTGAATAGCTAGTATAAGATGAGTTTAAGTATGACATATTCTATCATCTGAATAGCTAGTATAAGATGAGATTATGTATGGAATATTCTGTCGCCTGAATAGCTAGTATAAGCTGAGTTTATGTATGACATATTCTATCACCTGAATAGCTAGTATAAGATGAGTTTATGTATGACATATTCTATCATCTGAATAGCTAGTATAAGATTAGTTTATGTCTGACATATTCTAGCACCTGAATAGCTAGTATAAGATGACTATGTCTGACATATTCTATCACATGAATAGCTAGTATAGCATGAGATTTTGTATGCCATATTCTAGCACATGAATAGCTAGTATAAGATGAGTTTATGTATGACATATTCCATCACCTGAATATGTAGTGTAAGATGAGTTTATGTCTGACATATTCCATCACCTGAATAGCTAGTATAAGATGACTTTATGTATGACATATTCTATTGCCTGAATAGCTAGTCTAAGATGAGTTTATGTATGACATATTCTATCACATGAATAGCTAGTATAAGATGACTTTATGTATGACATATTCTATTGCATGAATAGCTAGTATAAGATGAGTTTATGTATGACATATTCTATCACCTGAATAGCTAGTATAAGATGAGTTTATGTATGACATATTCCATCACCTGAATAGCTAGTGTAAGATGAGTTTATGTCTGACATATTCTATCACCTGAATAGCTAGTATAAGATGACTATGTCTGACATATTCTATCACATGAATAGCTAGTAGAAGATGAGTTTATGTATGACATATTCTATCACCTGAATAGCTAGTATAAGATAAGGTTATGTATGACATATTATGTCACGTGAATAGCTAGTATACGATGAGTTTATCTATGACATATTCTATCACCTGAATAGCTAGTATAAGATGAGTTTATGTATGACATATTCTATCACATGAATAGCTAGTATAAGATGAGTTTATGTATGACATATTCTATTGCGTGAATAGCTAGTATAAGATGAGTTTATGTATGACATATTCTATCACCTGAATAGCTAGTATAAGATGAGTTTATGTATGACATATTCCATCACCTGAATAGCTAGTATAAGATGAGTTTATGTCTGACATATTCTATCACCTGAATAGCTAGTATAAGATGACTATGTCTGACATATTCTATCACATGAATAGCTAGTATAAGATGAGTTTATGTATGACATATTCTATCACCTGAATAGCTAGTATAAGATGAGTTTATGTATGACATATTATGTCACCTGAATAGCTAGTATACGATGAGTTTATGTATGACATATTCTATCACCTGAATAGCCAGTATAAGATGAGGTTATGTATGACATATTCTATTACCTGAATAGCTAGTATAAGATGAGTTTATGTATGACATATTCTATCGCCTGAATAGCTAGTATAAGATGAGTTTATGTATGACATATTCTACCGCCTGAATAGCTAGTATAAGATGAGTTTATGTATGACATATTCTATCACCTGAATAGCTAGTATAAGATGACTTTATGTTTGACATATTCTCTCACCTGAATAGCTAGTATAAGATGAGTTTATGTATGACATATTCTATCGCTTGAATAGCTAGTATAAGATGAGTTTATGTATGACATATTCTATTACCTGAATAGCTAGTATAAGATGAGATTATGTATGACATATTCTATTGCCTGATTAGCTAGTATAAGATGAGTTTATGTATGACATATTCTACCGCCTGAATAGCTAGTATAAGATGAGTTTATGTATGACATATTCTATCACCTGAATAGCTAGTATAAGATGAGTTTATGTATGACATATTCTATCACTTGAATAGCTAGTATAAGATGAGTTTATGTATGACATATTCTATCAACCTGAATAGCTAGTATAAGATGAGTTTATGTATGACATATTCTATCCCCTGAATAGCTAGTATAAGATGAGTTTATGTATGACATATTCTATCGCTTGAATAGCTAGTATAAGATGAGGTTATGTCTGACATATTCTATCACCTGAATAGCTAGTATAAGATGACTATGTATGACATATTCTATCACCTGAATAGCTAGTATAAGATGAGTTTATGTATGACATATTCTATCGCTTGAATAGCTAGTATAAGATGAGGTTATGTATGACATATTCTATCGCCTGAATTGCTAGTATAAGATGAGATTATGTATGACATATTCTATTGCCTGAATAGCTAGTATAAGATGAGTTTATGTATGACATATTCTACCGCATAACTACATAGTATAAGATGAGTTTATGTATGACATATTCTATCACCTTAATAGCTAGTATGAGATGATTTATGGATGACATGTTTATCACCTGAATAGCTAGTATAAGATGAGTTTATGTATGACATATTCTATCACCTGAATAGCTAGTATAAGATGAGTTTATGTATGACATATTCTATCATCTGAATAGCTAGTATAAGATGAGTTTAAGTATGACATATTCTATCATCTGAATAGCTAGTATAAGATGAGATTATGTATGGAATATTCTGTCGCCTGAATAGCTAGTATAAGCTGAGTTTATGTATGACATATTCTATCACCTGAATAGCTAGTATAAGATGAGTTTATGTATGACATATTCTATCATCTGAATAGCTAGTATAAGATTAGTTTATGTCTGACATATTCTAGGACCTGAATAGCTAGTATAAGATGACTATGTCTGACATATTCTATCACATGAATAGCTAGTATAAGATGAGTTTATGTATGCCATATTCTATCACATGAATAGCTAGTATAAGATGAGTTTATGTATGACATATTCTATCACCTGAATAGCTAGTATAAGATGAGTTTATGTCTGACATATTCCTATCACCTGAATAGCTAGTATAAGATGACTTTATGTATGACATATTCTATTGCCTGAATAGCTAGTATAAGATGAGTTTATGTATGACATATTCTATCACATGAATAGCTAGTATAAGATGAGTTTATGTATGACATATTCTATTGCATGAATAGCTAGTATAAGATGAGTTTATGTATGACATATTCTATCACCTGAATAGCTAGTATAAGATGAGTTTATGTATGACATATTCTACACTGAATAGCTAGTATAAGATGAGTTTATGCATGACATATTCTATCACCTGAATAGCTAGTATAAGATGACTATGTCTGACATATTCTATCACATGAATAGCTAGTATAAGATGAGTTTATGTATGACATATTCTATCACATGAATAGCTAGTATAAGATGAGTTTATGTATGACATATTCCATCACCTGAATAGCTAGTGTAAGATGAGTTTATGTCTGACATATTCTATCACCTGAATAGCTAGTATAAGATGACTATGTCTGACATATTCTATCACATGAATAGCTAGTAGAAGATGAGTTTATGTATGACATATTCTATCACCTGAATAGCTAGTATAAGATAAGGTTATGTATGACATATTATGTCACGTGAATAGCTAGTATACGATGAGTTTATGTATGACATATTCTATCACCTGAATAGCTAGTATAAGATGAGGTTATGTATGACATATTCTATTACCTGAATAGCTAGTATAAGATGAGATTATGTATGACATATTCTATTGCCTGATTAGCTAGTATAAGATGAGTTTATGTATGACATATTCTACCGCCTGAATAGCTAGTATAAGATGAGTTTATGTATGACATATTCTATCAACTGAATAGCTAGTATAAGATGATTTATGTATGACATATTCTATCACCTGAATAGCTAGTATAAGATGAGTTTATGTATGACATATTCTATCACCTGAATAGCTAGTATAAGATGAGTTTATGTATGACATATTCTATCATCTGAATAGCTAGTATAAGATGAGTTTAAGTATGACATATTCTACCGCCTGAATAGCTAGTATATGATGAGTTTATGTATGACATATTCTATCACCTGAATAGCTAGTATAAGCTGAGTTTATGTATGACATATTCTATCACCTGAATAGCTAGTATAAGATGAGTTTATGTATGACATATTCTATCATCTGAATAGCTAGTATAAGATTAGTTTATGTCTGACATATTCTAGGACCTGTATAGCTAGTATAAGATGACTATGTCTGACATGTTCTATCACATGAATAGCTAGTATAACATGAGTTTATGTATGCCATATTCTAGCACATGAATAGCTAGTATAAGATGAGTTTATGTATGACATATTCCATCACCTGAATAGCTAGTATAAGATGAGTTTATGTCTGACATATTCCATCACCTGAATAGCTAGTATAAGATGACTTTATGTATGACATATTCTATTGCCTGAATAGCTAGTATAAGATGAGTTTATGTATGACATATTCTATTGCATGAATAGCTAGTATAAGATGAGTTTATGTATGACATATTCTATCACCTGAATAGCTAGTATAAGATGAGTTTATGTATGACATATTCTATCACGTGAATAGCTAGTATAAGATGAGTTTATGCATGACATATTCTATCACCTGAATAGCTAGTATAAGATGACTATGTCTGACATATTCTATCAGATGAATAGCTAGTATAAGATGAGTTTATGTATGACATATTCTATCACATGAATAGCTAGTATAAGATGAGTTTATGTATGACATATTCCATCACCTGAATAGCTAGTGTAAGATGAGTTTATGTCTGACATATTCTATCACCTGAATAGCTAGTATAAGATGACTATGTCTGACATATTCTATCACATGAATAGCTAGTAGAAGATGAGTTTATGTATGACATATTCTATCACCTGAATAGCTAGTATAAGATAAGGTTATGTATGACATATTATGTCACGTGAATAGCTAGTATACGATGAGTTTATCTATGACATATTCTATCACCTGAATAGCCAGTATAAGATGAGTTTATGTATGACATATTCTATTACCTGAATAGCTAGTATAAGATGAGATTATGTATGACATATTCTATTGCCTGATTAGCTAGTATAAGATGAGTTTCTGTATGACATATTCTACCGCCTGAATAGCTAGTATATGATGAGTTTATGTATGACATATTCTATCACCTGAATAGCTAGTATAAGATGATTTATGTATGACATATTCTATCACCTGAATAGCTTGTATAAGATGACTATGTTTGACATATTCTCTCACCTGAATAGCTAGTATAAGATGAGTTTATGTATGACATATTCTATCACATGAATAGCTAGTATAAGATGACTTTATGTATGACATATTCTATTGCCTGAATAGCTAGTATAAGATGAGTTTATGTATGAGATATTCTCTCACCTGAATAGCTAGTATAAAATGAGATTATGTATGACATATTCTATCGCCTGAAAGGCTAGTATAAGATGAGTTTATGTATGACATATTCCATCACCTGAATAGCTAGTATAAGATGAGTTTATGTATGACATATACTATCACCTGAATAGCTAGTATAAGATGACTTTATGTATGACATATACTATTGCCTGAATAGCTAGTGTAAGATGAGTTTATGTATGACATATTCTATTGTCTGAATAGCTAGTATAAGATGAGTTTATGCATGACATATTCTATCTCCTGAATAGCTAGTATAAGATGACTATGTCTGACATATTCTATCACATGAATAGCTAGTATAAGATGAGTTTATGTATGACATATTCTATCACATGAATAGCTAGTATAAGATGAGTTTATGTATGACATATTCCATCACCTGAATAGCTAGTGTATGATGAGTTTATGTCTGACATATTCTATCACCTGAATAGCTAGTATAAGATGACTATGTCTGACATATTCTATCACATGAATAGCTAGTAGAAGATGACTATGTCTGACATATTCTATCACATGAATAGCTAGTATAAGATGACTTTATGTATGACATATTCTATTGCCTGAATAGCTAGTATAAGATGAGTTTATGTATGACATATTCTATCACCTGAATAGCTAGTATAAGATAAGTTTATGTATGACATATTCTATCACCTGAATAGCTAGTATAAGATGAGTTTATGTATGAGATATTCTCTCACCTGAATAGCTAGCATAAAATGAGATTATGTATGACATATTCTCTCGCCTGAAAGGCTAGTATAAGATGAGTTTATGTATGACATATTCCATCACCTGAATAGCTAGTATAAGATGAGTTTATGTATGACATATACTATCACCTGAATAGCTAGTATAAGATGACTTTATGTATGACATATTCTATTGCCTGAATAGCTAGTGTAAGATGAGTTTATGTATGACATATTCTTTTGTCTGAATAGCTAGTATAAGATGAGTTTATGCATGACATATTCTATCACCTGAATAGCTAGTATAAGATGACTATGTCTGACATATTCTATCACATGAATAGCTAGTATAAGATGAGTTTATGTATGACATATTCTATCACATGAATAGCTAGTATAAGATGAGTTTATGTATGACATATTCCATCACCTGAATAGCTAGTGTAAGATGAGTTTATGTCTGACATATTCTATCACCTGAATAGCTAGTATAAGATGACTATGTCTGACATATTCTATCACATGAATAGCTAGTAGAAGATGACTATGTCTGACATATTCTATCACATGAATAGCTAGTATAAGATGAGTTTATGTATGACATATTCTATCCCCTGAATAGCTAGTATAAGATGGCTATGTCTGACATATTCTCTTACCTGAATAGCTAGTATAAAATGAGATTATGTATGACATATTCTATCGCCGGAAAGGCTAGTATAAGATGAGTTTATGTATGACATATTCTATCACCTGAATAGATAGTATAAGATGACTATGTCTGACATATTCTCTTACCTGAATAGCTAGTATAAAATGAGATTATGTATGACATATTCTATCGCCTGAATGGCTAGTATAAGATGAGTTTATGTATGACATATTCTATCACCTGAATAGCTAGTATAAGATGAGTTTATGTATGACATATTCTATCACCTGAATAGCTAGTATAAGATGAGTTTATGTATGACATATTCTATCACCAGAATAGCTAGTATAAGATGAGTTTATGTATGACATATTCTATCCCCTGAATAGCTAGTATAAGATGGCTATGTCTGACATATTCTCTTACCTGAATAGCTAGTATAAAATGAGATTATGTATGACATATTCTATCGCCTGAAAGGCTAGTATAAGATGAGTTTATGTATGACATATTCTATCACCTGAATAGCTAGTATAAGATGAGATTATGTATGACATATTCTATTGCCTGATTAGCTAGTATAAGATGAGTTTATGTATGACATATTCTACCGCCTGAATAGCTAGTATATGATGAGTTTATGTATGACATATTCTATCACCTGAATAGCTAGTATAAGATGATTTATGTATGACATATTCTATCACCTGAATAGCTTGTATAAGATGACTATGTTTGACATATTCTCTCACCTGAATAGCTAGTATAAGATGAGTTTATGTATGACATATTCTATCACATGAATAGCTAGTATAAGATGAGTTTATGTATGACATATTCTATTGCCTGAATAGCTAGTATAAGATGAGTTTATGTATGAGATATTCTCTCACCTGAATAGCTAGTATAAAATGAGATTATGTATGACATATTCTATCGCCTGAAAGGCTAGTATAAGATGAGTTTATGTATGACATATTCCATCACCTGAATAGCTAGTATAAGATGAGTTTATGTATGACATATACTATCACCTGAATAGCTAGTATAAGATGACTTTATGTATGACATATTCTATTGCCTGAATAGCTAGTGTAAGATGAGTTTATGTATGACATATTCTATTGTCTGAATAGCTAGTATAAGATGAGTTTATGCATGACATATTCTATCACCTGAATAGCTAGTATAAGATGACTATGTCTGACATATTCTATCACATAAATAGCTAGTATAAGATGAGTTTATGTATGACATATTCTATCACATGAATAGCTAGTATAAGATGAGTTTATGTATGACATATTCCATCACCTGAATAGCTAGTGTATGATGAGTTTATGTCTGACATATTCTATCACCTGAATAGCTAGTATAAGATGACTATGTCTGACATATTCTATCACATGAATAGCTAGTATAAGATGACTATGTCTGACATATTCTATCACATGAATAGCTAGTATAAGATGACTTTATGTATGACATATTCTATCCCCTGAATAGCTAGTATAAGATGAGTTTATGTATGACATATTCTATCACCTGAATAGCTAGTATAAGATGAGTTTATGTATGACATATTCTATCACCTGAATAGCTAGTATAAGATGAGTTTATGTATGACATATTCTCTCACCTGAATAGCTAGCATAAAATGAGATTATGTATGACATATTCTCTCGCCTGAAAGGCTAGTATAAGATGAGTTTATGTATGACATATTCCCTCACCTGAATAGCTAGTATAAGATGAGTTTATGTATGACATATTCTATCACCTGAATAGCTAGTATAAGATGACTTTATGTATGACATATTCTATTGCCTGAATAGCTAGTATAAGATGAGTTTATGTATGACATATTCTTTTGTCTGAATAGCTAGTATAAGATGAGTTTATGCATGACATATTCTATCACCTGAATAGCTAGTATAAGATGACTATGTCTGACATATTCTATCACATGAATAGCTAATATAAGATGAGTTTATGTATGACATATTCTATCACATGAATAGCTAGTATAAGATGAGTTTATGTATGACATATTCCATCACCTGAATAGCTAGTGTAAGATGAGTTTATGTCTGACATATTCTATCACCTGAATAGCTAGTATAAGATGACTATGTCTGACATATTCTATCACATGAATAGCTAGTAGAAGATGACTATGTCTGACATATTCTATCACATGAATAGCTAGTATAAGATGAGTTTATGTATGACATATTCTATCCCCTGAATAGCTAGTATAAGATGGCTATGTCTGACATATTCTCTTACCTGAATAGCTAGTATAAAATGAGATTATGTATGACATATTCTATCGCCGGAAAGGCTAGTATAAGATGAGTTTATGTATGACATATTCTATCACCTGAATAGATAGTATAAGATGACTATGTCTGACATATTCTCTTACCTGAATAGCTAGTATAAAATGAGATTATGTATGACATATTCTATCGCCTGAATGGCTAGTATAAGATGAGTTTATGTATGACATATTCTATCACCTGAATAGCTAGTATAAGATGAGTTTATGTATGACATATTCTATCACCTGAATAGCTAGTATAAGATGAGTTTATGTATGACATATTCTATCACCAGAATAGCTAGTATAAGATGAGTTTATGTATGACATATTCTATCCCCTGAATAGCTAGTATAAGATGGCTATGTCTGACATATTCTCTTACCTGAATAGCTAGTATAAAATGAGATTATGTATGACATATTCTATCGCCTGAAGGGCTAGTATAAGATGAGTTTATGTATGACATATTCTATCACCTGAATAGCTAGTATAAGATGAGATTATGTATGACATATTCTATTGCCTGATTAGCTAGTATAAGATGAGTTTATGTATGACATATTCTACCGCCTGAATAGCTAGTATATGATGAGTTTATGTATGACATATTCTATCACCTGAATAGCTAGTATAAGATGATTTATGTATGACATATTCTATCACCTGAATAGCTTGTATAAGATGACTATGTTTGACATATTCTCTCACCTGAATAGCTAGTATAAGATGAGTTTATGTATGAGATATTCTCTCACCTGAATAGCTAGTATAAAATGAGATTATGTATGACATATTCTATCGCCTGAAAGGCTAGTATAAGATGAGTTTATGTATGACATATTCCATCACCTGAATAGCTAGTATAAGATGAGTTTAGGTATGACATATACTATCACCTGAATAGCTAGTATAAGATGACTTTATGTATGACATATTCTATTGCCTGAATAGCTAGTGTAAGATGAGTTTATGTATGACATATTCTATTGTCTGAATAGCTAGTATAAGATGAGTTTATGCATGACATATTCTATCTCCTGAATAGCTAGTATAAGATGACTATGTCTGACATATTCTATCACATGAATAGCTAGTATAAGATGAGTTTATGTATGACATATTCTATCACATGAATAGCTAGTATAAGATGAGTTTATGTATGACATATTCCATCACCTGAATAGCTAGTGTATGATGAGTTTATGACTGACATATTCTATCACCTGAATAGCTAGTATAAGATGACTATGTCTGACATATTCTATCACATGAATAGCTAGTAGAAGATGACTATGTCTGACATATTCTATCACATGAATAGCTAGTATAAGATGACTTTATGTATGACATATTCTATTGCCTGAATAGCTAGTATAAGATGAGTTTATGTATGACATATTCTATCACATAAAAAGGTAGTATAAGATAAGTTTATGTATGACATATTCTATCACCTGAATAGCTAGTATAAGATGAGTTTATGTATGAGATATATTTCTCACCTGAATAGCTAGCATAAAATGAGATTATGTATGACATATTCTCTCGCCTGAAAGGCTAGTATAAGATGAGTTTATGTATGACATATTCCATCACCTGAATAGCTAGTATAAGATGAGTTTATGTATGACATATACTATCACCTGAATAGCTAGTATAAGATGACTTTATGTATGACATATTCTATTGCCTGAATAGCTAGTGTAAGATGAGTTTATGTATGACATATTCTTTTGTCTGAATAGCTAGTATAAGATGAGTTTATGCATGACATATTCTATCACCTGAATAGCTAGTATAAGATGACTATGTCTGACATATTCTCAAACATGAATAGCTAGTATAAGATGAGTTTATGTATGACATATTCTATCACATGAATAGCTAGTATAAGATGAGTTTATGTATGACATATTCCATCACCTGAATAGCTAGTGTAAGATGAGTTTATGTCTGACATATTCTATCACCTGAATAGCTAGTATAAGATGAGTGTGTCTGACATATTCTATCACATGAATAGCTAGTAGAAGATGACTATGTCTGACATATTCTATCACATGAATAGCTAGTATAAGATGAGTTTATGTATGACATATTCTATCCCCTGAATAGCTAGTATAAGATGGCTATGTCTGACATATTCTCTTACCTGAATAGCTAGTATAAAATGAGATTATGTATGACATATTCTATCGCCGGAAAGGCTAGTATAAGATGAGTTTATGTATGACATATTCTATCACCTGAATAGCTAGTATAAGATGAGTTTATGTATGAGATATTCTCTCACCTGAATAGCTAGCATAAAATGAGATTATGTATGACATATTCTCTCGCCTGAAAGGCTAGTATAAGATGAGTTTATGTATGACATATTCCATCACCTGAATAGCTAGTATAAGATGAGTTTATGTATGACATATACTATCACCTGAATAGCTAGTATAAGATGACTTTATGTATGACATATTCTATTGCCTGAATAGCTAGTGTAAGATGAGTTTATGTATGACATATTCTTTTGTCTGAATAGCTAGTATAAGATGAGTTTATGCATGACATATTCTATCACCTGAATAGCTAGTATAAGATGACTATGTCTGACATATTCTCTCACATGAATAGCTAGTATAAGATGAGTTTATGTATGACATATTCTATCACATGAATAGCTAGAATAAGATGAGTTTATGTATGACATATTCCATCACCTGAATAGCTAGTGTAAGATGAGTTTATGTCTGACATATTCTATCACCTGAATAGCTAGTATAAGATGACTATGTCTGACATATTCTATCACATGAATAGCTAGTAGAAGATGACTATGTCTGACATATTCTATCACATGAATAGCTAGTATAAGATGAGTTTATGTATGACATATTCTATCCCCTGAATAGCTAGTATAAGATGGCTATGTCTGACATATTCTCTTACCTGAATAGCTAGTATAAAATGAGATTATGTATGACATATTCTATCGCCGGAAAGGCTAGTATAAGATGAGTTTATGTATGACATATTCGATCACCTGAATAGCTAGTATAAGATGACTATGTCTGACATATTCTCTTACCTGAATAGCTAGTATAAAATGAGATTATGTATGACATATTCTATCGCCTGAAAGGCTAGTATAAGATGAGTTTATGTATGACATATTCTATCACCTGAATAGCTAATATAAGATGAGTTTATGTATGACATATTCTATCACCTGAATAGCTAGTATAAGATGAGTTTATGTATGACATATTCTATCACCAGAATAGCTAGTATAAGATGAGTTTATGTATGACATATTCTATCCCCTGAATAGCTAGTATAAGATGGCTATGTCTGACATATTCTCTTACCTGAATAGCTAGTATAAAATGAGATTATGTATGACATATTCTATCGCCTGAAAGGCTAGTATAAGATGAGTTTATGTATGACATATTCTATCACCTGAATAGCTAGTATAAGATGAGATTATGTATGACATATTCTATTGCCTGATTAGCTAGTATAAGATGAGTTTATGTATGACATATTCTACCGCCTGAATAGCTAGTATATGATGAGTTTATGTATGACATATTCTATCACCTGAATAGCTAGTATAAGATGAGTTTATGTATGACATATTCTATCACATGAATAGCTAGTATAAGATGACTTTATGTATGACATATTCTATTGCCTGAATAGCTAGTATAAGATGAGTTTATGTATGAGATATTCTCTCACCTGAATAGCTAGTATAAAATGAGATTATGTATGACATATTCTATCGCCTGAAAGGCTAGTATAAGATGAGTTTATGTATGACATATTCCATCACCTGAATAGCTAGTATAAGATGAGTTTAGGTATGACATATACTATCACCTGAATAGCTAGTATAAGATGACTTTATGTATGACATATTCTATTGCCTGAATAGCTAGTGTAAGATGAGTTTATGTATGACATATTCTATTGTCTGAATAGCTAGTATAAGATGAGTTTATGCATGACATATTCTATCTCCTGAATAGCTAGTATAAGATGACTATGTCTGACATATTCTATCACATAAATAGCTAGTATAAGATGAGTTTATGTATGACATATTCTATCACATGAATAGCTAGTATAAGATGAGTTTATGTATGACATATTCCATCACCTGAATAGCTAGTGTATGATGAGTTTATGTCTGACATATTCTATCACCTGAATAGCTAGTATAAGATGACTATGTCTGACATATTCTATCACATGAATAGCTAGTAGAAGATGACTATGTCTGACATATTCTATCACATGTATAGCTAGTATAAGATGACTTTATGTATGACATATTCTATCCCCTGAATAGCTAGTATAAGATGAGTTTATGTATGACATATTCTATCACCTGAATAGCTAGTATAAGATAAGTTTATGTATGACATATTCTATCACCTGAATAGCTAGTATAAGATGAGTTTATGTATGAGATATTCTCTCACCTGGATAGCTAGCATAAAATGAGATTATGTATGACATATTCTCTCGCCTGAAAGGCTAGTATAAGATGAGTTTATGTATGACATATTCCCTCACCTGAATAGCTAGTATAAGATGAGTTTATGTATGACATATACTATCACCTGAATAGCTAGTATAAGATGACTTTATGTATGACATATTCTATTGCCTGAATAGCTAGTGTAAGATGAGTTCATGTATGAAATATTCCTTTGTCTGAATAGCTAGTATAAGATGAGTTTATGCATGACATATTCTATCACCTGAATGGCTAGTATAAGATGACTATGTCTGACATATTCTATCACATGAATAGCTAGTATAAGATGAGTTTATGTATGACATATTCTATCACATGAATAGCTAGTATAAGATGAGTTTATGTATGACATATTCCATCACCTGAATAGCTAGTGTAAGATGAGTTTATGTCTGACATATTCTATCACCTGAATAGCTAGTATAAGATGACTATGTCTGACATATTCTATCACATGAATAGCTAGTAGAAGATGACTATGTCTGACATATTCTATCACATGAATAGCTAGTATAAGATGAGTTTATGTATGACATATTCTATCCCCTGAATAGCTAGTATAAGATGGCTATGTCTGACATATTCTCTTACCTGAATAGCTAGTATAAAATGAGATTATGTATGACATATTCTATCGCCGGAAAGGCTAGTATAAGATGAGTTTATGTATGACATATTCTATCACCTGAATAGATAGTATAAGATGACTATGTCTGACATATTCTCTTACCTGAATAGCTAGTATAAAATGAGATTATGTATGACATATTCTATCGCCTGAATGGCTAGTATAAGATGAGTTTATGTATGACATATTCTATCACCTGAATAGCTAGTATAAGATGAGTTTATGTATGACATATTCTATCACCTGAATAGCTAGTATAAGATGAGTTTATGTATGACATATTCTATCACCAGAATAGCTAGTATAAGATGAGTTTATGTATGACATATTCTATCCCCTGAATAGCTAGTATAAGATGGCTATGTCTGACATATTCTCTTACCTGAATAGCTAGTATAAAATGAGATTATGTATGACATATTCTATCGCCTGAAAGGCTAGTATAAGATGAGTTTATGTATGACATATTCTATCACCTGAATAGCTAAACATCGTCGTGTCGT
>CM067373.1:140195381-140377881 GCA_034401795.1 Chaetoderma sp. LZ-2023a
CACGACACGACGATGTTTAAACTCATCTTATACTAGCTATTCAGGTGAGAGAATATGTCAAACATAGTCATCTTATACAAGCTATTCAAGTGATAGAATATGTCAGACATAAACTCATCTTACACTAGCTATTCAGGTGATGGAATATGTCATACATAAACTCATCTTATACTAGCTATTCATGGGATAGAATATGTCATACATAATCTCATCTTACACTAGCTTTTCAGGTGATAGAATATGTCAGACATAAACTGATCTTATACTAGCTATTCAGATGATAGAATATGTCATACATAAACTCATCTTATACTAGCTATTCAGGTGATAGAATATGTCATACATAATCTCATCTTATACTAGCTATTCAAGTGATGGAATATGCCAGACATAAACTCATCTTATACTGGCTATTCAGGTGATAGAATATGTCATAGATAAACTCATCGTATACTAGCTATTTACGTGACATAATATGTCATACATAACCTTATCTTATACTAGCTATTCAGGTGACAGAATATGTCATACATAAACTCATCTTATACTAGCCTTTCAGGCGATAGAATATGTCATACATAATCTCATTTATACTAGCTATTCAGGTGAGAGAATATGTCAGACATAGCCATCTTATACTAGCTATTCAGGGGATAGAATATGTCATACATAAACTCATCTTATACTAGCTATTCATGTGATAGAATATGTCAGACATAGTCATCTTATACTAGCTATTCAGGTGATAGAATATGTCATACATAAACTCATCTTATACTAGCTATTCATGTGATAGAATATGTCATACATAAACTCATCTTATACTAGCTATTCATGTGATAGAATATGTCATACATAATCTCATCTTATACTAGCTATTCAGGTGAGAGAATATGTCAGACATAGCCATCTTATACTAGCTATTCATGTGATAGAATATGTCATACATAAACTCATCTTATACTAGCTATTCATGTGATAGAATATGTCATACATAGTCATCTTATACTAGCTATTCAGGTGATAGAATATGTCATACATAAACTCATCTTATACTAGCTATTCATGTGATAGAATATGTCATACATAGTCATCTTATACTAGCTATTCAGGTGATAGAATATGTCATACATAAACTCATCTTATACTAGCTATTCAGGTGATAGAATATGTCATACATAATCTCATCTTATACTAGCTATTCAGGTGATAGAATATGTCATACATAAACTCATCTTATACTAGCTATTCAGGTGATAGAATATGTCATACATAATCTCATTTTATACTAGCTATTCAGGTGAGAGAATATGTCAGACATAGCCATCTTATACTAGCTATTCAGGGGATGATAGAATATGTCATACATAAACTCATCTTATACTAGCTATTCAGGGGATAGAATATGTCATACATAAACTCATCTTATACTAGCTATTCATATGATAGAATATGTCAGACATAGTCATCTTATACTAGCTATTCAGGTGATAGAATATGTCAGACATAAACTCATCTTACACTAGCTATTCAGGTGATGGAATATGTCATACATAAACTCATCTTATACTAGCTATTCATGTGATAGAATATGTCATACATAAACTCATCTTATACTAGCTATTCATGTGATAGAATATGTCATACATAGTCATCTTATACTAGCTATTCAGGTGCTAGAATATGTCAGACATAAACTAATCTTATACTAGCTATTCAGATGATAGAATATGTCATACATAAACTCAGCTTATACTAGCTATTCAAGTGATAGAATATGTCATACATAAACTCATCTTATACTAGCTATTCAGGCAATAGAATATGTCATACATGATCTCATCTTATACTAGCTATTCAGGTGCTAGAATATGTCAGACATAAACTCATCTTACACTAGCTATTCAGGTGATGGAATATGTCATACATAAACTCATATTATACTAGCTATTCATGTGATAGAATATGTCATACATAAACTCATCTTATACTAGCTATTCATGTGATAGAATATGTCATACATAAAGTCATCTTATACTAGCTATTCAGGTGATAGAATATGTCATACATAAACTCATCTTATACTAGCTATTCATGTGATAGAATATGTCATACATAAACTCATCTTATACTAGCTATTCAGTGATAGAATATGTCATACATAAAGTCATCTTATACTAGCTATTCAGGTGATAGTATATGCCATACATAAACTCATCTTATACTAGCTATTCAGGTGATAGAATATGTCATACATAATCTCATTTTATACTAGCTATTCAGGTGAGAGAATATGTCAGACATAGCCATCTTATACTAGCTATTCAGGGGATAGAATATGTCATACATAAACTCATCTTATACTAGCTATTCATATGATAGAATATGTCAGACATAGTCATCTTATAGTAGCTATTCAGGTGCTAGAATATGTCAGACATAAACTCATCTTACACTAGCTATTCAGGTGATGGAATATGTCATACATAAACTCATATTATACTAGCTATTCATGTGATAGAATATGTCATACATAAACTCATCTTACACTAGCTATTCATGTGATAGAATATGTCAGACATAGTCATCTTATACTAGCTATTCAGGTGCTAGAATATGTCAGACATAAACTAATCTTATACTAGCTATTCAGGGGATTGAATATGTCATACATAAACTCAGCTTATACTAGCTAATGAAGTGATAGAATATGTCATACATAAACTCATCTTATACTAGCTATTCAGGCAATAGAATATGTCATACATGATCTCATCTTATACTAGCTATTCAGGTGATAGAATATGTCATACATAACCTCATCTTATACTAGCTATTCAAGCGATAGAATATGTGATACATAAACTCATCTTATACTAGCTATTCAGGTGAGAGAATATGTCAAACATAGTCATCTTATACAAGCTATTCAAGTGATAGAATATGTCAGACATAAACTCATCTTACACTAGCTATTCAGATGATAGAATATGTCATACATAAACTCATCTTATACTAGCTATTCATGTGATAGAATATGTCATACATAACCTTATCTTATACTAGCTATTCAGGTGACAGAATATGTCATACATAAACTCATCTTCTACTAGCTATTCATGTGATAGAATATGTCAGACATAGTAATCTTATACTAGCTATTCAGGTGATAGAATATGTCAGACATAAACTCATCTTACACTAGCTATTCAGGTGATGGAATATGTCATACATAAACTCATCTTATACTAGCTATTCATGTGATAGAATATGTCATACATAATCTCATTTTATACTAGCTATTCAGGTGAGAGAATATGTCAGACATAGCCATCTTATACTAGCTATTCAGGTGATAGTATATTTCATACATAAGCTCATCTTATACTAGCTATTCATGTGATAGAATATGTCATACATAGTCATCTTATACTAGCTATTCAGGTGATAGAATATGTCATGCATAAACTCATCTTATACTAGCTATTCAGGTGATAGTATATGTCATACATAAACTCATCTTATACTAGCTATTCAGGTGATAGAATATGTCATACATAAACTCATCCTATACTAGCCTTTCAGGCGATAGAATATGTCATACATAATCTCATTTTATACTAGCTATTCAGGTGAGAGAATATGTCAGACATAGCCATCTTATACTAGCTATTCAGGGGAAAGAATATGTCATACATAAACTCATCTTATACTAGCTATTCATGTGATAGAATATGTCAGACATAGTCATCTTATACTTGCTATTCAGGTGATAGTATATGTCATACATAAGCTCATCTTATACTAGCTATTCATGTGATAGAATATGTCATACATAAACTCATCTTATACTAGCTATTCATGTGATAGAATATGTCAGACATAGTCATCTTATACTAGCTATTCAGGTGATAGAATATGTCATGCATAAACTCATCTTATACTAGCTATTCAGGTGATAGAATATGTCATACATAAACTCATCTTATACTAGCTATTCAGGTGATAGAATATGGCATACATAAACTCATCTTATACTAGCTATTCATGTGATAGAATATGTCAGACATAGTCATCTTATACTAGCTATTTAGGTGATAGAATATGTCATGCATAAACTCATCTTATACTAGCTATTCAGGTGATAGAATATGTCACACATAAACTCATCTTATACTTGCTATTCAGGTGATAGAATATGTCATACATAAACTCATCTTATACTAGCTATTCATGCAATAGAATATGTCATACATAAACTCATCTTATACTAGCTATTCAGGTGATAGAATATGTCATACATAAACTCACATTACACTAGCTATTCAGGCAATAGAATATGTCATACAGTAAGTCATCTTATACTAGCTATTCAGGTGATAGTATATGTCATACATAAACTCATCTTATACTAGCTATTCAGGTGATAGACTATGTCATACATAAACTCATCCTATACTAGCCTTTCAGGCGATAGAATATGTCATACATAATTTCCTTTTATACTAGCTATTCAGGTGAGAGAATATGTCATACATAAACTCATCTTATACTAGCTATTCATGTGATAGAATATGTCAGACATAGTCATCTTATACTAGCTATTCAGGTGATAGTATATGTCATACATAAACTCATCTTATACTAGCTATTCATGTGATAGAATATGTCATACATAAACTCATCTTATACTAGCTATTCATGTGATAGAATATGTCATACATAAAGTCATCTTATACTAGCTATTCAGGTGATAGTATATGTCATACATAACCTCATCTTATACTAGCTATTCAGGTGATAGAATATGTCATAGATAAACTCATCTTATACTAGCTATTCACGTGACATAGAATATGTCATACATAACCTTATCTTATACTAGCTATTCATGTGATAGAATATGTCACACATAAAGTCATCTTATAGTAGCTATTCTGGTGATAGTATATGTCATACATAAACTCATCTTATACTAGCTATTCAGGTGATAGAATATGTCATACATAAACTCATCTTATACTTGCTATTCAGGTGATAGAATATGTCATACATAAGCTCATCTTATACTAGCCTTTCAGGCGATAGAATATGTCATACATAATCTCATTTTATACTAGCTATTCAGGTGAGAGAATATGTCAGACATAGCCATCTTATACTAGCTATTCAGTGGATAGAATATGTCATACATAAACTCATCTTATACTAGCTATTCATGTGATAGAATATGTCAGACATAGTCATCTTCTACTAGCTATTCATGTGAGAGAATATGTCAGACATAGTCATCTTATACTAGCTATTCAGGTGATAGAATATGGCATACATAAACTCATCTTATACTAGCTATTCATGTGATAGAATATGTCAGACATAGTCATCTTATACTAGCTATTCAGGTGCTAGAATATGTCAGACATAAACTAATCTTATACTAGCTATTCAGATGATAGAATATGTCATACATAAACTCATCTTATACTAGCTATTCAGGGGATAGAATATGTCATACATAAACTCATCTTATACTAGCTATTCAGGTGATAGAATATGTCATACATAAATCATCTTATACTAGCTATTCAGGTGATAGAATATGTCATACATAAATTCATCTTATACTAGCTATTCAGGCGGTAGAATATGTCATACATAAACTCATCTTATACTAGCTATTCAGGCAATAGAATATGTCATACATAATCTCATCTTATACTAGCTATTCAGGTGATAGAATATGTCATACATAACCTCATCTTATACTAGCTATTCAAGCGATAGAATATGTCATACATAAACTCATCTTATACTAGCTATTCAGGTGAGAGAATATGTCAAACATAGTCATCTTATACAAGCTATTCAAGTGATAGAATATGTCAGACATAAACTGATCTTATACTAGCTATTCAGATGATAGAATATGTCATACATAAACTCATCTTATACTAGCTATTCAGGTGATAGAATATGTCATACATAATCTCATCTTATACTAGCTATTCAAGTGATGGAATATGCCAGACATAAACTCATCTTATACTGGCTATTCAGGTGATAGAATATGTCATAGATAAACTCATCGTATACTAGCTATTCACGTGACATAATATGTCATACATAACCTTATCTTATACTAGCTATTCAGGTGACAGAATATGTCATACATAAACTCATCTTCTACTAGCTATTCATGTGATAGTATATGTCAGACATAGTAATCTTATACTAGCTATTCAGGTGATAGAATATGTCAGACATAAACTCATCTTACACTAGCTATTCAGGTGATGGAATATGTCATACATAAACTCATCTTATACAAGCTATTCATGTGATAGAATATGTCATACATAATCTCATTTTATACTAGCTATTCAGGTGAGAGAATATGTCAGACATAGCCATCTTATACTAGCTATTCAGGTGATAGTATATTTCATACATAAGCTCATCTTATACTAGCTATTCATGTGATAGAATATGTCATACATAGTCATCTTATACTAGCTATTCAGGTGATAGAATATGTCAGCATAAACTCATCTTATACTAGCTATTCAGGTGATAGTATATGTCATACATAAACTCATCTTATACTAGCTATTCAGGTGATAGAATATGTCATACATCAACTCATCCTATACTAGCCTTTCAGGCGATAGAATATGTCATACATAATCTCATTTTATACTAGCTATTCAGGTGATAGAACATGTCATACATAAATCATCTTATACTAGCCATTCAGGTGATAGAATATGTCATACATAAATTCATCTTATACTAGCTATTCAGGCGGTAGAATATGTCATACATAAACTCATCTTATACTAGCTATTCAGGCAATAGAATATGTCATACATAATCTCATCTTATACTAGCTATTCAGGTGATAGAATATGTCATACATAACCTCATCTTATACTAGCTATTCAAGCGATAGAATATGTGATACATAAACTCATCTTATACTAGCTATTCAGGTGAGAGAATATGTCAAACATAGTCATCTTATACAAGCTATTCAAGTGATAGAATATGTCAGACATAAACTGATCTTATACTAGCTATTCAGATGATAGAATATGTCATACATAAACTCATCTTATACTAGCTATTCAGGTGATAGAATATGTCATACATAATCTCATCTTATACTAGCTATTCAAGTGATGGAATATGCCAGACATAAACTCATCTTATACTGGCTATTCAGGTGATAGAATATGTCATAGATAAACTCATCGTATACTAGCTATTCACGTGACATAATATGTCATACATAACCTTATCTTATACTAGCTATTCAGGTGACAGAATATGTCATACATAAACTCATCTTCTACTAGCTATTCATGTGATAGTATATGTCAGACATAGTAATCTTATACTAGCTATTCAGGTGATAGAATATGTCAGACATAAACTCATCTTACACTAGCTATTCAGGTGATGGAATATGTCATACATAAACTCATCTTATACAAGCTATTCATGTGATAGAATATGTCATACATAATCTCATTTTATACTAGCTATTCAGGTGAGAGAATATGTCAGACATAGCCATCTTATACTAGCTATTCAGGTGATAGTATATTTCATACATAAGCTCATCTTATACTAGCTATTCATGTGATAGAATATGTCATACATAGTCATCTTATACTAGCTATTCAGGTGATAGAATATGTCAGCATAAACTCATCTTATACTAGCTATTCAGGTGATAGTATATGTCATACATAAACTCATCTTATACTAGCTATTCAGGTGATAGAATATGTCATACATCAACTCATCCTATACTAGCCTTTCAGGCGATAGAATATGTCATACATAATCTCATTTTATACTAGCTATTCAGGTGAGAGAATATGTCATACATCAACTCATCCTATACTAGCCTTTCAGGCGATAGAATATGTCATACATAATCTCATTTTATACTAGCTATTCAGGTGAGAGAATATGTCAGACATAGCCATCTTATACTAGCTATTCAGGGGAGAGAATATGTCATACATAAACTCATCTTATACTAGCTATTCATGTGATAGAATATGTCAGACATAGTCATCTTATACTTGCTATTCAGGTGATAGTATATGTCATACATAAGCTCATTTTATACTAGCTATTCATGTGATAGAATATGTCATACATAAACTCATCTTATACTAGCTATTCATGTGATAGAATATGTCAGACATAGTCATCTTATACTAGCTATTCAGGTGATAGAATATGTCATGCATAAACTCATCTTATACTAGCTATTCAGGTGATAGAATATGTCATACATAAACTCATCTTATACTAGCTATTCAGGTGATAGAATATGGCATACATAAACTCATCTTATACTAGCTATTCATGTGATAGAATATGTCAGACATAGTCATCTTATACTAGCTATTTAGGTGATAGAATATGTCATGCATAAACTCATCTTATACTAGCTATTCAGGTGATAGAATATGTCACATATAAACTCATCTTATACTTGCTATTCAGGTGATAGAATATGTCATACATAAACTCATCTTATACTAGCTATTCATGCAATAGAATATGTCATACATAAAGTCATCTTATACTAGCTATTCAGGTGATAGAATATGTCATACATAAACTCACATTACACTAGCTATTCAGGCAATAGAATATGTCATACAGTAAGTCATCTTATACTAGCTATTCAGGTGATAGTATATGTCATACATAAACTCATCTTATACTAGCTATTCAGGTGATAGAATATGTCATACATAAACTCATCTTATACTTGCTATTCAGGTGATAGAATATGTCATACATAAACTCATCTTATACTAGCCTTTCAGGCGATAGAATATGTCATACATAATCTCATTTTATACTAGCTATTCAGGTGAGAGAATATGTCAGACATAGCCATCTTATACTAGCTATTCAGTGGATAGAATATGTCATACATAAACTCATCTTATACTAGCTATTCATGTGATAGAATATGTCAGACATAGTCATCTTCTACTAGCTATTCATGTGAGAGAATATGTCAGACATAGTCATCTTATACTAGCTATTCAGGTGATAGAATATGGCATACATAAACTCATCTTATACTAGCTATTCATGTGATAGAATATGTCAGACATAGTCATCTTATACTAGCTATTCAGGTGCTAGAATATGTCAGACATAAACTAATCTTATACTAGCTATTCAGATGATAGAATATGTCATACATAAACTCATCTTATACTAGCTATTCAGGGGATAGAATATGTCATACATAAACTCATCTTATACTAGCTATTCAGGTGATAGAACATGTCATACATAAATCATCTTATACTAGCCATTCAGGTGATAGAATATGTCATACATAAATTCATCTTATACTAGCTATTCAGGCGGTAGAATATGTCATACATAAACTCATCTTATACTAGCTATTCAGGCAATAGAATATGTCATACATAATCTCATCTTATACTAGCTATTCAGGTGATAGAATATGTCATACATAACCTCATCTTATACTAGCTATTCAAGCGATAGAATATGTGATACATAAACTCATCTTATACTAGCTATTCAGGTGAGAGAATATGTCAAACATAGTCATCTTATACAAGCTATTCAAGTGATAGAATATGTCAGACATAAACTGATCTTATACTAGCTATTCAGATGATAGAATATGTCATACATAAACTCATCTTATACTAGCTATTCAGGTGATAGAATATGTCATACATAATCTCATCTTATACTAGCTATTCAAGTGATGGAATATGCCAGACATAAACTCATCTTATACTGGCTATTCAGGTGATAGAATATGTCATAGATAAACTCATCGTATACTAGCTATTCACGTGACATAATATTTAATACATAACCTTATCTTATACTAGCTATTCAGGTGACAGAATATGTCATACATAAACTCATCTTCTACTAGCTATTCATGTGATAGAATATGTCAGACATAGTAATCTTATACTAGCTATTCAGGTGATAGAATATGTCAGACATAAACTCATCTTACACTAGCTATTCAGGTGATGGAATATGTCATACATAAACTCATCTTATACAAGCTATTCATGTGATAGAATATGTCATACATAATCTCATTTTATACTAGCTATTCAGGTGAGAGAATATGTCAGACATAGCCATCTTATACTAGCTATTCAGGTGATAGTATATTTCATACATAAGCTCATCTTATACTAGCTATTCATGTTATAGAATATGTCATACATAGTCATCTTATACTAGCTATTCAGGTGATAGAATATGTCATGCATAAACTCATCTTATACTAGCTATTCAGGTGATAGTATATGTCATACATAAACTCATCTTATACTAGCTATTCAGGTGATAGAATATGTCATACATCAACTCATCCTATACTAGCCTTTCAGGCGATAGAATATGTCATACATAATCTCATTTTATACTAGCTATTCAGGTGAGAGAATATGTCAGACATAGCCATCTTATACTAGCTATTCAGGGGAGAGAATATGTCATACATAAACTCATCTTATACTAGCTATTCATGTGATAGAATATGTCAGACATAGTCATCTTATACTAGCTATTCATGTGATAGAATATGTCATACATAAACTCATCTTATACTAGCTATTCATGTGATAGAATATGTCATACATAAAGTCATCTTATACTAGCTATTCAGGTGATAGTATATGTCATACATAACCTCATCTTATACTGGCTATTCAGGTGATAGAATATGTCATAGATAAACTCATCGTATACTAGCTATTCACGTGACATAATATCTCATACATAACCTTATCTTATACTAGCTATTCAAGTGATAGAATATGTCACACATAAAGTCATCTTATAGTAGCTATTCAGGTGATAGTATATGTCATACATAAACTCATCTTATACTAGCTATTCAGGTGATAGAATATGTCATACATAAACTCATCTTATACTTGCTATTCAGGTGATAGAATATGTCATACATAAACTCATCTTATACTAGCCTTTCAGGCGATAGAATATGTCATACATAATCTCATTTTATACTAGCTATTCAGGTGAGACAATATGTCAGACATAGCCATCTTATACTAGCTATTCAGTGGATAGAATATGTCATACATAAACTCATCTTATACTAGCTATTCATGTGATAGAATATGTCAGACATAGTCATCGTCTACTAGCTATTCATGTGAGAGAATATGTCAGACATAGTCATCTTATACTAGCTATTCAGGTGATAGAATATGGCATACATAAACTCATCTTATACTAGCTATTCATGTGATAGAATATGTCAGACATAGTCATCTTATACTAGCTATTCAGGTGCTAGAATATGTCAGACATAAACTAATCTTATACTATCTATTCAGGGGATAGAATATGTCATACATAAACTCATCTTATACTAGCTATTCAGGTGATAGAACATGTCATACATAAATCATCTTATACTAGCCATTCAGGTGATAGAATATGTCATACATAAATTCATCTTATACTAGCTATTCAGGCGGTAGAATATGTCATACATAAACTCATCTTATACTAGCTATTCAGGCAATAGAATATGTCATACATAATCTCATCTTATACTAGCTATTCAGGTGATAGAATATGTCATACATAACCTCATCTTATACTAGCTATTCAAGCGATAGAATATGTGATACATAATCTCATTTTATACTAGCTATTCAGGTGAGAGAATATGTCATACATAGCCATCTTATACTAGCTATTCAGGGGATAGAATATGTCATACATAAACTCATCTTATAGTAGCTATTCATGTGATAGAATATGTCAGACATAGTCATCTTATACTAGCTATTCAGGTGCTAGAATATGTCAGTCATAAACTCATCTTACACTAGCTATTCATGTGATAGAATATGGCATACATAAACTCGTCTTATACTAGCTATTCATGTGATAGAATATGTCAGCCATAGTCATCTTATACTAGCTATTCAGGTGCTAGAATATGTCAGACATAAACTAATCTTATACTAGCTATTCAGATGATAGAATATGTCATACATAAATCATCGTATACTAGCTATTCATGTGATAGAATATGTCAGACATAGTCATCTTATACTAGCTATTCAGGTGATAGAATATGTCATGCATAAACTCATCTTATACGAGCTATTCAGGTGATAGAATATATCATACATAAACTCATCTTATACTAGCTATTCAGGCGATAGAATATGTCATACATAAACTCATCTTATACTAGCTATTCAGGCGATAGAACATGTCATACATAAATCATCTTATACTACCTATTCAGGTGATAGAATATGTCATACATAAACTCGTCTTATACTAGCTATTCAGGCGGTAGAATATGTCATACATAAACTCATCTTATACTTGCTATTCAGGTGATAGAATATGTCAGACATAAACTCATCATACACTAGCTATTCCGGTGATGGAATATGTCATACATAAACTCATCTTATACTAGCTATTCATGTGATAGAATATGTCATACATAATCTCATCTTATACTAGCTATTCATGTGATAGAATATGTCAGACATAGTCATCTTATACTAGCTATTCAGGTGATAGAATATGTCATGCATAAACTCATCTTATACTAGCTATTCAGGTGATAGAATATGTCATACATAAACTCATCTTACACTAGCTATTCAGGTGATAGAATATGTCATACATAATCTCATCTTATACTAGCTATTCAATTGATAGCATATGCCAGACATAACCTCATCTTATACTGGCTATTCAGGTGATAGAATATGTCATAGATAAACTCATCGTATACTAGCTATTCACGTGACATAAAATCTCATACATAACCTTATCTTATACTAGCTATTCATGTGAAAGAATATGTCACACATAAACTCATCTTATACTAGCTATTCATGTGATAGAATATGTCATACATAAAGTCATCTTATACTAGCTATTCAGGTGATAGTATATGTCATACATAAACTCATCTTATACTAGCTATTCAGGTGATAGAATATGTCATACATAAACTCATCTTATACTTGCTATTCAGGTGATAGAATATGTCATACATAAACTCATCTTACACTAGCTATTCAGGCAATAGAATATGTCATACATAAAGTCATCTTATACTAGCTATTCAGGTGATAGTATATGTCATACATAAACTCATCTTATACTAGCTATTCAGGTGATAGAATATGTCATACATAAACTCATCTTATACTAGCCTTTCAGGCGATAGAATATGTCATACATAGTCTCATTTTATACTAGCTATTCAGGTGAGAGAATATGTCAGACATAGCCATCTTATACTAGCTATTCAGTGGATAGAATATGTCATACATAAACTCATCTTATACTAGCTATTCATGTGATAGAATATGTCAGACATAGTCATCTTATACTAGCTATTCAGGTGATAGAATATGTCAGACATAAACTCATCTTACACTAGCTATTCAGGTGATGGAATATGTCATACATAAACTCATCTTATACTAGCTATTCATGTGATAGAATATGTCATACATAAACTCAACTTATACTAGCTATTCATGTGATAGAATATGTCAGACATAGTCATCTTATACTAGCTATTCAGGTGATATAATATGTCATGCATAAACTCATCTTATACTAGCTATTCAGGTGATAGAATATGTCATACATAAACTCATCTTATACTAGCTATTCAGGTGATAGAATATGGCATACATAAACTCATCTTATACTAGCTATTCATGTGATGGAATTTGTCAGACATAGTCATCTTATACTAGCTATTCAGGTGATAGAATATGTCATATATAAACTCATCTTATACTTGCTATTCAGGTGATAGAATATGTCATACATAAACTCATCTTATACTAGCTATTCAGGCAATAGAATATGTCATACATAAGGTCATCTTATACTAGCTATTCAGGTGATAGTATATGTCATACATAAACTCATCTTACACTAGCTATTCAGGCAATAGAATATGTCATACATAAAGTCATCTTATACTAGCTATTCAGGTGATAGTATATGTCATACATAAACTCATCTTATACTAGCTATTCAGGTGATAGAATAGGTCATACATAAACTCATCTTATACTAGCCTTTCAGGCGATAGAATATGTCATACATAATCTTATTTTATACTAGCTATTCAGGTGAGAGAATATGTCAGACATAGCCATCTTATACTAGCTATTCAGTGGATAGAATATGTCATACATAAACTCATCTTATACTAGCTATTCATGTGATAGAATATGTCAGACATAGTCATCTTATACTAGCTATTCAGGTGATAGAATATGTCAGACATAAACTCATCTTACACTAGCTATTCAGGTGATGGAATATGTCATACATAAACTCATCTTATACTAGCTATTCATGTGATAGAATATGTCATACATAAACTCAACTTATACTAGCTATTCATGTGATAGAATATGTCAGACATAGTCATCTTATACTAGCTATTCAGGTGATAGAATATGTCAGACATAAACTCATCTTACACTAGCTATTCAGGTGATGGAATATGTCATACATAAACTCATCTTATACTAGCTATTCATGTGATAGAATATGTCATACATAAACTCAACTTATACTAGCTATTCATGTGATAGAATATGTCAGACATAGTCATCTTATACTAGCTATTCAGGTGATATAATATGTCATGCATAAACTCATCTTATACTAGCTATTCAGGTGATAGAATATGTCATACATAAACTCATCTTATACTAGCTATTCAGGTGATAGAATATGGCATACATAAACTCATCTTATACTAGCTATTCATGTGATGGAATTTGTCAGACATAGTCATCTTATACTAGCTATTCAGGTGATAGAATATGTCATATATAAACTCATCTTATACTTGCTATTCAGGTGATAGAATATGTCATACATAAACTCATCTTATACTAGCTATTCAGGTGAGAGAATATGTCAGACATAGCCATCTTATACTAGCTACTCAGTGGATAGAATATGTCATACATAAGGTCATCTTATACTAGCTATTCAGGTGATAGTATATGTCATACATAAACTCATCTTACACTAGCTATTCAGGCAATAGAATATGTCATACATAAAGTCATCTTATACTAGCTATTCAGGTGATAGTATATGTCATACATAAACTCATCTTATACTAGCCTTTCAGGCGATAGAATATGTCATACATAATCTCATTTTATACTAGCTATTCAGGTGAGAGAATATGTCAGACATAGCCATCTTATACTAGCTATTCAGTGGATAGAATATGTCATACATAAACTCATCTTATACTAGCTATTCATGTGATAGAATATGTCAGACATAGTCATCTTATACTAGCTATTCAGGTGATAGAATATGTCAGACATAAACTCATCTTACACTAGCTATTCAGGTGATGGAATATGTCATACATAAACTCATCTTATACTAGCTATTCATGTGATAGAATATGTCATACATAAACTCATCTTATACTAGCTATTCATGTGATAGAATATGTCAGACATAGTCATCTTATACTAGCTATTCAGGTGATATAATATGTCATGCATAAACTCATCTTATACTAGCTATTCAGGTGCTAGAATATGTCATACATAAACTCATCTTATACTAGCTATTCAGGTGATAGAATATGGCATACATAAACTCATCTTATACTAGCTATTCATGTGATAGAATTTGTCAGACATAGTCATCTTATACTAGCTATTCAGGTGATAGAATATGTCATATATAAACTCATCTTATACTTGCTATTCAGGTGATAGAATATGTCATACATAAACTCATCTTATACTAGCTATTCAGGCAATAGAATATGTCATACATAAGGTCATCTTATACTAGCTATTCAGGTGATAGTATATGTCATACATAAACTCATCTTACACTAGCTATTCAGGCAATAGAATATGTCATACATAAACTCATCTTATACTAGCCTTTCAGGCGATAGAATATGGTATACATAATCTCATTTTATACTAGCTATACAGGTGAGAGAATATGTCAGACATAGCCATCTTACACTAGCTATTCATGTGATAGAATATGTCAGACATAGTCATCTTCTACTAGCTATTCATGTGATAGAATATGTCAGACATAGTCATCTTATACTAGCTATTCAGGTGCTAGAATATGTCAGTCATAAACTCATCTTACACTAGCTATTCATGTGATAGAATATGGCATACATAAACTCATCTTATACTAGCTATTCATGTGATAGAATATGTCAGCCAAAGTCATCTTATACTAGCTATTCAGGTGCTAGAATATGTCAGACATAAACTAATCTTATACTAGCTATTCAGATGATAGAATATGTCATACATAAATCATCGTATACTAGCTATTCAAGTGATAGAATATGTCATACATAAACTCATCTTATACGAGCTATTCAGGTGATAGAACATGTCATACATAAATCATCTTATACTACCTATTCAGGTGATAGAATATGTCATACATAAACTCATCTTATACTAGCTATTCAGGCGGTAGAATATGTCATACATAAACTCATCTTATACTTGCTATTCAGGTGATAGAATATGTCAGACATAAACTCATCATACACTAGCTATTCAGGTGATGGAATATGTCAGACATAAACTCATCTTATACTAGCTATTCATGTGATAGAATATGTCATACATAATCTCATCTTATACTAGCTATTCAATTGATAGAATATGCCAGACATAACCTCATCTTATACTGGCTATTCAGGTGATAGAATATGTCATAGATAAACTCATCGTATACTAGCTATTCACGTGACATAATATCTCATACATAACCTTATCTTATACTAGCTATTCATGTGATAGAATATGTCACACATAAACTCATCTTATACTAGCTATTCATGTGATAGAATATGTCATACATAAAGTCATCTTATACTAGCTATTCAGGTGATAGTATATGTCATACATAAACTCATCTTATACTAGCTATTCAGGTGATAGAATATGTCATACATAAACTCATCTTATACTTGCTATTCAGGTGATAGTATATGTCATACATAAACTCATCTTATACTAGCTATTCAGGTGATAGAATATGTCATACATAAACTCATCTTATACTAGCCTTTCAGGCGATAGAATATGTCATACGTAATCTCATTTTATACTAGCTATTCAGGTGAGAGAATATGTCAGACATAGCCATCTTATACTAGCTATTCAGTGGAGAGAATATGTCATACATAAACTCATCTTATACTAGCTATTCATGTGATAGAATATGTCAGACATAGTCATCTTCTACTAGCTATTCATGTGATAGAATATGTCAGACATAGTCATCTTATACTAGCTATTCAAGTGATAGAATATGTCAGACATAAACTCATCTTACACTAGCTATTCAGGTGATGGAATATGTCATACATAAACTCATCTTATACTAGCTATTCATGTGATAGAATATGTCATACATAAACTCAACTTATACTAGCTATTCATGTGATAGAATATGTCAGACATAGTTATCTTATACTAGCTATTCAGGTGATATAATATGTCATGCATAAACTCATCTTATACTAGCTATTCAGGTGATAGAATATGTCATACATAAACTCATCTTATACTAGCTATTCAGGTGATAGAATATGGCATACATAAACTCATATTATACTAGCTATTCATGTGATAGAATATGTCAGACATAGTCATCTTATACTAGCTATTCAGGTGATAGAATATGTCATATATAAACTCATCTTATACTGCTATTCAGGTGATAGAATATGTCATACATAAACTCATCTTATACTAGCTATTCAGGCAATAGAATATGTCATACATAAAGTCATCTTATACTAGCTATTCAGGTGATAGTATATGTCATACATAAACTCATCTTACATTAGCTATTCAGGCAATAGAATATGTCATACATAAAGTCATCTTATACTAGCTATTCAGGTGATAGAATATGTCATACATAAACTCATCTTATACTAGCCTTTCAGGCGATAGAATATGTCATACATAATCTCATTTTATACTAGCTATACAGGTGAGAGAATATGTCAGACATAGCCATCTTATACTAGCTATTCAATGGATAGAATATGTCATACATAAACTCATCTTATACTAGCTATTCATGTGATAGAATATGTCAGACATAGTCATCTTCTACTAGCTATTCATGTGATAGAATATGTCAGACATAGTCATCTTATACTAGCTATTCAGGTGATAGAATATGTCAGACATAAACTCATCTTACACTAGCTATTCAGGTGATGGAATATGTCATACATAAACTCATCTTATACTAGCTATTCATGTGATAGAATATGCCATACATAAACTCAACTTATACTAGCTATTCATGTGATAGAATCTGTCAGACATAGTCATCTTATACTAGCTATTCAGGTGATATAATATGTCATGCATAAACTCATCTTATACTAGCTATTCAGGAGATAGAATATGTCATACATAAACTCATTTTATACTAGCTATTCAGGTGATAGAATATGGCATACATAAACTCATCTTATACTAGCTGTTCATGTGATAGAATATGTCAGACATAGTCATCTTAGACTAGCTATTCAGGTGCTAGAATATGTCAGACATAAACTCATCTTATACGAGCTATTCAGGTGATAGAATATGGCATACATAAACTCATCTTATACTAGCTATTCATGTGATAGAATATGTCAGACATAGTCCTCTTATACTAGCTATTCAGATGATAGAATATGTCATACATAAACTCATCTTATACTAGCTATTCAGGGGATAGAATATGTCATACATAAACTCAGCTTATACTAGCTATTCAGGTGATGGAATATGTCATAGATAAACTCATCTTATACTAGCTATTCATGTGATAGCATATGTCAGACATAACCTCATCTTATACGAGCTATTCAGGTGATAGAACATGTCATACATAAATCATCTTATACTAGCTATTCAGGTGATAGAATATGTCATACATAAACTCATCTTATACTAGCTATTCAGGCGGTAGAATATGTCATACATAAACTCATCTTATACTAGCTATTCAGGCAATAGAATATGTCATACATAATCTCATCTTATACTAGCTATTTAGGTGATAGAATATGTCATACATAACCTCATCTTATACTAGCTATTCAAGCGATAGAATATGTGATACATAAACTCATCTTATACTAGCTATTCAGGTGAGAGAATTTGTCAAACATAGTCATCTTATACAAGCTATTCAGGTGATAGAATATGTCATACATAAAGTCATCTTATACTAGCTATTCATGTGATAGAATATGTCATACATAAACTCATCTTACACTAGCTATTCAGGCAATAGAATATTTCATACATAGTCATCTTATACTAGCTATTCAGGTGCTAGAATATGTCAGACATGAACTCATCTTACACTAGCTATTCAGGTGATGGAATATGTCATACATAAACTCATCTTATACTAGCTATTCATGTGATAGAATATGGCATACATAAACTCATCTTATACTAGCTATTCATGTGATAGAATATGTCAGACATAGTCATCTTATACTAGCTATTCAGGCAATAGAATATGTCATACATAATCTCATCTTATACTAGCTATTCAGGTGATAGAATATGTCATACATAACCTCATCTTATACTAGCTATTCAAGCGATAGAATATGTGATACATAAACTCATCTTATACTAGCTATTCAGGTGAGAGAATATGTCAAACATAAACTCATCTTACACTAGCTATTCAGGTGATAGAATATGTCATACATAAACTCATCTTATACTAGCTATTCATGTGATAGAATATGTCATACATAATCTAATCTTATACTAGCTATTCATGTGATAGAATATGTCAGACATAGTCATCTTATAAAAGATTTTCAGGTGATAGAATATGTCAGACATAAACTAATCTTATACTAGCTATTCAGATGATAGAATATGTCATACATAAACTCATCTTATACTAGCTATTCAGGTGATAGAATATGTCATACATAATCTCATCTTATACTAGCTATTCAAGTGATAGAATATGCCAGACATAAACTCATCTTATACTGGCTATTCAGGTGATAGAATATGTCATAGATAAACTCATCATATACTAGCTATTCACGTGACATAATATGTCATACATAACCTTATCTTATACTAGCTATTCAGGTGATAGAATATGTCATACATAAACTCATCTTATACTAGCTATTCAGGTGATAGAATATGTCATGCATAAACTCATCTTATACTAGCTATTCAGGTGATAGAATATGTCATACATAAACTCATCTTATACTTGCTATTCAGGTGATAGAATATGTCATACATAAACTCATCTTATACTAGCTATTGAGGCAATAGAATATGTCATACATAAAGTCATCTTATACTAGCTATTCTGGTGATAGTATATGTCATACATAAACTCATCTTACACTAGCTATTCAGGCAATAGAATATGTCATACATAAAGTCATCTTATACTAACTATTCAGGTGATAGTATATGTCATACATAAACTCATCTTATATTAGCTATTCAGGTGATAGAATATGTCATACATAAACTCATCTTATACTAGCCTTTCAGGCGATAGAATATGTCATACATAATCTCATTTTATACTAGCTATTCAGGTGAGGGAATATGTCAGACATAGCCATCTTATACTAGCTATTCAGGGGATAGAATATGTCATACATAAACTCATCTTATACTAGCTATTCATGTGATAGAATATGTCAGACATAGTCATCTTCTACTAGCTATTCATGTGATATAATATGTCAGACATAGTCATCTTATACTAGCTATTCAGGTGATAGAATATGTCAGACATAAACTCATCTTACACTAGCTATTCAGGTGATGGAATATGTCATACATAAACTCATCTTATACTAGCTATTCATGTGATAGAATATGCCATACATAAACTCAACTTATACTAGCTATTCATGTGATAGAATCTGTCAGACATAGTCATCTTATACTAGCTATTCAGGTGATATAATATGTCATGCATAAACTCATCTTATACTAGCTATTCAGGTGATAGAATATGTCATACATAAACTCATTTTATACTAGCTATTCAGGTGATAGAATATGGCATACATAAACTCATCTTATACTAGCTGTTCATGTGATAGAATATGTCAGACATAGTCATCTTATACCAGCTATTCAGGTGCTAGAATATGTCAGACATAAACTAATCTTATACTAGCTATTCAGATGATAGAATATGTCATACATAAACTCATCTTATACTAGTTATTCAGGGGAAAGAATATGTCATACATAAACTCAGCTTATACTAGCTATTCAGGTGATGGAATATGTCATACATAAACTCATCTTATACTAGCTATTCATGTGATAGAATATGTCCGACAAAACCTCATCTTATACGAGCTATTCAGGTGATAGAACATGTCATACATAAATCATCTTATACTAGCTATTCAGGTGATAGAATATGTCATACATAAACTCATCTTATACTAGCTATTCAGGTGGTAGAATATGTCATACATAAACTCATCTTATACTAGCTATTCAGGCAATAGAATATGTCATACATAATCTCATCTTATACTAGCTATTCAGGTGATAGAATATGTCATACATAACCTCATCTTATACTAGCTATTCAAGCGATAGAATATGTGATACATAAACTCATCTTATACTAGCTATTCAGGTGAGAGAATTTGTCAAACATAGTCATCTTATACAAGCTATTCAGGTGATAGAATATGTCATACATAAAGTCATCTTATACTAGCTATTCATGTGATAGAATATGTCATACATAAACTCATCTTACACTAGCTATTCAGGCAATAGAATATTTCATACATAGTCATCTTATACTAGCTATTCAGGTGCTAGAATATGTCAGACATGAACTCATCTTACACTAGCTATTCAGGTGATGGAATATGTCATACATAAACTCATCTTATACTAGCTATTCATGTGATAGAATATGGCATACATAAACTCATCTTATACTAGCTATTCATGTGATAGAATATGTCAGACATAGTCATCTTATACTAGCTATTCAGGCAATAGAATATGTCATACATAATCTCATCTTATACTAGCTATTCAGGTGATAGAATATGGCATACATAACCTCATCTTATACTAGCTATTCAAGCGATAGAATATGTGATACATAAACTCATCTTATACTAGCTATTCAGGTGAGAGAATATGTCAAACATAAACTCATCTTACACTAGCTATTCAGGTGATAGAATATGTCATACATAAACTCATCTTATACTAGCTATTCATGTGATAGAATATGTCATACATAATCTAATCTTATACTAGCTATTCATGTGATAGAATATGTCAGACATAGTCATCTTATAAAAGATTTTCAGGTGATAGAATATGTCAGACATAAACTAATCTTATACTAGCTATTCAGATGATAGAATATGTCATACATAAACTCATCTTATACTAGCTATTCAGGTGATAGAATATGTCATACATAATCTCATCTTATACTAGCTATTCAAGTGATAGAATATGCCAGACATAAACTCATCTTATACTGGCTATTCAGGTGATAGAATATGTCATAGATAAACTCATCTTATACTAGCTATTCATGTGATAGAATTTGTCAGACATAGTCATCTTATACTAGCTATTCAGGTGATAGAATATGTCATATATAAACTCATCTTATACTTGCTATTCAGGTGATAGAATATGTCATACATAAACTCATCTTATACTAGCTATTCAGGCAATAGAATATGTCATACATAAGGTCATCTTATACTAGCTATTCAGGTAATAGTATATGTCATACATAAACTCATCTTATACTAGCCTTTCAGGCGATAGAATATGTCATACATAATCTCATTTTATACTAGCTATACAGGTGAGAGAATATGTCAGACATAGCCATCTTACACTAGCTATTCATGTGATAGAATATGGCATACATAAACTCATCTTATACTAGCTATTCATGTGATAGAATATGTCAGCCATAGTCATCTTATACTAGCTATTCAGGTGCTAGAATATGTCAGACATAAACTAATCTTATACTAGCTATTCAGATGATAGAATATGTCATACATAAATCATCGTATACTAGCTATTCAAGTGATAGAATATGTCATACATAAACTCATCTTATACGAGCTATTCAAGTGATAGAACATGTCATACATAAATCATCTTATACTACCTATTCAGGTGATAGAATATGTCATACATAAACTCATCTTATACTAGCTATTCAGGCGGTAGAATATGTCATACATAAACTCATCTTATACTTGCTATTCAGGTGATAGAATATGTCAGACATAAACTCATCATACACTAGCTATTCAGGTGATGGAATATGTCAGACATAAACTCATCTTATACTAGCTATTCATGTGATAGAATATGTCATACATAATGTCATCTTATACTAGCTATTCATGTGATAGAATATGTCAGACATAGTCATCTTATACTAGCTATTCAGGTGATAGAATATGTCATGCATAAACTCATCTTATACTAGCTATTCAGGTGATAGAATATGTCATACATAAACTCATCTTACACTGGCTATTCAGGTGATAGAATATGTCATACATAATCTCATCTTATACTAGCTATTCAATTGATAGAATATGCCAGACATAACCTCATCTTATACTGGCTATTCAGGTGAAAGAATATGTCATAGATAAACTCATCGTATACTAGCTATTCACGTGACATAATATCTCATACATAACCTTATCTTATACTAGCCATTCATGTGATAGAATATGTCACACATAAACTCATCTTATACTAGCTATTCATGTGATAGAATATGTCATACATAAAGTCATCTTATACTAGCTATTCAGGTGATAGTATATGTCATACATAAACTCATCTTATACTAGCTATTCAGGTGATAGAATATGTCATACATAAACTCATCTTATACTTGCTATTCAGGTGATAGAATATGTCATACATAAACTCATCTTACACTAGCTATTCAGGCAATAGAATATGTCATACATAAAGTCATCTTATACTAGCTATTCAGGTGATAGTATATGTCATACATAAACTCATCTTATACTAGCTATTCAGGTGATAGAATATGTCATACATAAACTCATCTTATACTAGCCTTTCAGGCGATAGAATATGTCATACATAATCTCATTTTCTACTAGCTATTCAGGTGAGAGAATATGTCAGACATAGCCATCTTATACTAGCTATTCAGTGGATAGAATATGTCATACATAAACTCATCTTATACTAGTTATTCATGTGATAGAATATGTCAGACATAGTCATCTTCTACTAGCTATTCATGTGATAGAATATGTCAGACATAGTCATCTTATACTAGCTATTCAAGTGATAGAATATGTCAGACATAAACTCATCTTACACTAGCTATTCAGGTGATGGAATATGTCATACATAAACTCATCTTATACTAGCTATGCATGTGATAGAATATGTCATACATAAACTCAACTTATACTAGCTATTCATGTGATAGAATATGTCAGACATATTCATCTTATGCTAGCTATTCAGGTGATATAATATGTCATGCATAAACTCATCTTATACTAGCTATTCAGGTGATAGAATATGTCATACATAAACTCATCTTATACTAGCTATTCAGGTGATAGAATATGGCATACATAAACTCATCTTATACTAGCTATTCATGTTATAGAATATGTCAGACATAGTCATCTTATACTAGCTATTCAGGTGATAGAATATGTCATATATAAACTCATCTTATACTGCTATTCAGGTGATAGAATATGTCATACGTAAACTCATCTTATACTAGCTATTCAGGCAATAGAATATGTCCTACATAAAGTCATCTTATACTAGCTATTCAGGTGATAGTATATGTCATACATAAACTCATCTTACATTAGCTATTCAGGCAATAGAATATGTCATACATAATGTCATCTTATACTAGCTATTCAGGTGATAGAATATGTCATACATAAACTCATCTTATACTAGCCTTTCAGGCGATAGAATATGTCATACATAATCTCATTTTATACTAGCTATACAGGTGAGAGAATATGTCAGACATAGCCATCTTATACTAGCTATTCAATGGATAGAATATGTCATACATAAACTCATCTTATACTAGCTATTCATGTGATAGAATATGTCAGACATAGTCATCTTCTACTAGCTATTCATGTGATAGAATATGTCAGACATAGTCATCTTATACTAGCTATTCAGGTATTAGAATATGTCAGACATAAACTCATCTTACACTAGCTATTCAGGTGATGGAATATGTCATACATAAACTCATCTTATACTAGCTATTCATGTGATAGAATATGCCATACATAAACTCAACTTATACTAGCTATTCATGTGATAGAATCTGTCAGACATAGTCAACTTATACTAGCTATTCAGGTGATATAATATGTCATGCATAAACTCATCTTATACTAGCTATTCAGGTGATAGAATATGTCATACATAAACTCATTTTATACTAGCTATTCAGGTGATAGAATATGGCATACATAAACTCATCTTATACTAGCTGTTCATGTGATAGAATATGTCAGACATAGTCATCTTATACTAGCTATTCAGGTGCTAGAATATGTCAGACATAAACTAATCTTATACTAGCTATTCAGATGATAGAATATGTCATACATAAACTCATCTTATAGTAGCTATTCAGGGGATAGAATATGTCATACATAAACTCAGCCTATACTAGCTATTCAGGTGATGGAATATGTCATACATAAACTCATCTTATACTAGCCATTCATGTGATAGAATATGTCAGACATAACCTCATCTTATACGAGCTATTCAGGTGATAGAACATGTCATACATAAATCATCTTATACTAGCTATTCAGGTGATAGAATATGTCATACATAAACTCATCTTATACTAGCTATTCAGGCGGTAGAATATGTCATACATAAACTCATCTTATACTAGCTATTCAGGCAATAGAATATGTCATACATAATCTCATCTTATACTAGCTATTCAGGTGATAGAATATGTCATACATAACCTCATCTTATACTAGCTATTCAAGCGATAGAATATGTGATACATAAACTCATCTTATACTAGCTATTCAGGTGAGAGAATTTGTCAAACATAGTCATCTTATACAAGCTATTCAGGTGATAGAATATGTCATACATAAAGTCATCTTATACTAGCTATTCATGTGATAGAATATGTCATACATAAACTCATCTTACACTAGCTATTCAGGCAATCGAATATTTCATACATAGTCATCTTATACTAGCTATTCAGGTGCTAGAATATGTCAGACATGAACTCATCTTACACTAGCTATTCAGGTGATGGAATATGTCATACATAAACTCATCTTATACTAGCTATTCATGTGATAGAATATGGCATACATAAACTCATCTTATACTAGCTATTCATGTGATAGAATATGTCAGACATAGTCATCTTATACTAGCTATTCAGGCAATAGAATATGTCATACATAATCTCATCTTATACTAGCTATTCAGGTGATAGAATATGTCATACATAACCTCATCTTATACTAGCTATTCAAGCGATAGAATATGTGATACATAAACTCATCTTATACTAGCTATTCAGGTGAGAGAATATGTCAAACATAAACTCATCTTACACTAGCTATTCGGGTGATAGAATATGTCATACATAAACTCATCTTATACTAGCTATTCATGTGATAGAATATGTCATACATAATCTAATCTTATACTAGCTATTCATGTGATAGAATATGTCAGACATAGTCATCTTATAAAAGATTTTCAGGTGATAGAATATGTCAGACATAAACTAATCTTATACTAGCTATTCAGATGATAGAATATGTCATACATAAACTCATCTTATACTAGCTATTCAGGTGATAGAATATGTCATACATAATCTCATCTTATACTAGCTATTCAAGTGATAGAATATGCCAGACATAAACTCATCTTATACTGGCCTATTCAGGTGATAGAATATGTCATAGATAAACTCATCATATACTAGCTATTCACGTGACATAATATGTCATACATAACCTTATCTTATACTAGCTATTCAGGTGATAGAATATGTCATACATAAACTCATCTTCTACTAGCTATTCATGTGATATAATATGTCAGACATAGTCATCTTATACTAGCTATTCAGGTGATAGAATATGTCATGCATAAACTCATCTTATACTAGCTATTCAGGTGATAGAATATGTCATACATAAACTCATCTTATACTTGCTATTCAGGTGATAGAATATGTCATACATAAACTCATCTTATACTAGCTATTGAGGCAATAGAATATGTCATACATAAAGTCATCTTATACTAGCTATTCTGGTGATAGTATATGTCATACATAAACTCATCTTACACTAGCTATTCAGGCAATAGAATATGTCATACATAAAGTCATCTTATACTAGCTATTCAGGTGATAGTATATGTCATACATAAACTCATCTTATATTAGCTATTCAGGTGATAGAATATGTCATACATAAACTCATCTTATACTAGCCTTTCAGGCGATAGAATATGTCATACATAATCTCATTTTATACTAGCTATTCAGGTGAGGGAATATGTCAGACATAGCCATCTTATACTAGCTATTCAGGGGATAGAATATGTCATACATAAACTCATCTTATACTAGCTATTCATGTGATAGAATATGTCAGACATAGTCATCTTCTACTAGCTGTTCATGTGATAGAATATGTCAGACATAGTCATCTTATACTAGCTATTCAGGTGATAGAATATGTCAGACATAAACTCATCTTACACTAGCTATTCAGGTGATGGAATATGTCATACATAAACTCATCTTATACTAGCTATTCATGTGATAGAATATGTCATACATAAACTCATCTTATACTAGCTATTCATGTGATAGAATATGTCAGACATATTCATCTTATACTAGCTATTCAGGTGCTAGAATATGTCATGCATAAACTCATCTTATACTAGCTATTCAGGTGATAGAATATGTCATACATAAACTCATCTTATACTAGCTATTCAGGTGATAGAATATGGCATACATAAACGCATCTTATACTAGCTATTCATGTGATAGAATATGTCAGACATATTCATCTTATACTAGCTATTCAGGTGCTAGAATATGTCAGACATAAACTAATCTTATACTCGCTATTCAGATGATAGAATATGTCATACATAAACTCATCTTATACTAGCTATTCAGGGGATAGAATATGTCATACATAAACTCAGCTTATACTAGATATTCAGGTGATGGAATATGTCATACATAAACTCATCTTATACTAGCTATTCATGTGATAGAATATGTCATACATAACCTCATCTTATACGAGCTATTCAGGTGATAGAACATGTCATACATAAATCATCTTATACTAGCTATTCAGGTGATAGAATATGTCATACATAAACTCATCTTATACTAGCTATTCAGGCCGTAGAATATGTCATACATAAACTCATCTTATACTAGCTATTCAGGCAATAGAATATGTCATACATAATCTCATCTTATACTAGCTATTCAGGGGATAGAATATGTCATACATAACCTCATCTTATACTAGCTATTCAAGCGATAGAATATGTGATACATAAACTCATCTTATACTAGTTATTCAGGTGAGAGAATATGTCAAACATAGTCATCTTATACAAGCTATTCAGGTGAGAGAATATGTCAGACATAGCCATCTTATACTAGCTATTCAGGTGATAGAATATGTCATACATAATCTCATCTTATACTAGCTATTCATTGATAGAATATGCCAGACATAAACTCATCTTATACTGGCTATTCAGGTGATAAAATATGTCATAGATAAACTCATCGTATACTAGCTATTCACGTGACATAATATGTCATACATAGCCATCTTATACTAGCTATTCAGGGGATAGAATATGTCATACATAAACTCATCTTATACTAGCTATTCATGTGATAGAATATGTCAGACATAGTCATCTTCTACTAGCTATTCATGTGATAGAATATGTCAGACATAGTCATCTTATACTAGCTATTCAGGTGATAGCATATGTTAGACATAAACTCATCTTACACTAGCTATTCAGGTGATGGAATATGTCATACATAAACTCATCTTATACTAGCTATTCATGTGATAGAATATGTCATACATAAACTCATCTTATACTAGCTATTCATGTGATAGAATATGTCAGACATAGTCATCTTATACTAGCTATTCAGGTGATATAATATGTCATGCATAAACCCATCTTATACTAGCTATTCAGGTGATAGAATATGTCATACATAAACTCATCTTATACTAGCTATTCAGGTGATAGAATATGGCATACATAAACTCATCTTATACTAGCTATTCATGTGATAGAATATGTCAGACATATTCATCTTATACTAGCTATTCAGGTGCTAGAATATGTCAGACATAAACTAATCTTATACTCGCTATTCAGATGATAGAATATGTCATACATAAACTCATCTTATACTAGCTATTCAGGGGAAAGAATATGTCATACATAAACTCAGCTTATACTAGCTATTCAGGTGATGGAATATGTCATACATAAACTCATCTTATACTAGCTATTCATGTGATAGAATATGTCATACATAACCTCATCTTATACGAGCTATTCAGGTGATAGAACATGTCATACATAAGTCATCTTATACTAGCTATTCAGGTGATAGAATATGTCATACATAAACTCATCTTATACTAGCTATTCAGGCCGTAGAATATGTCATACATAAACTCATCTTATACTAGCTATTCAGGCAATAGAATATGTCATACATAATCTCATCTTATACTAGCTATTCAGGGGATAGAATATGTCATACATAACCTCATCTTATACTAGCTATTCAAGCGATAGAATATGTGATACATAAACTCATCTTATACTAGCTATTCAGGTGAGAGAATATGTCAAACATAGTCATCTTATACAAGCTATTCAGGTGAGAGAATATGTCAGACATAGCCATCTTATACTAGCTATTCAGGTGATAGAATATGTCATACATAATCTCATCTTATACTAGCTATTCAAGTGATAGAATATGCCAGACATAAACTCATCTTATACTGGCTATTCAGGTGATAAAATATGTCATAGATAAACTCATCGTATACTAGCTATTCACGTGACATAATATGTCATACATAGCCATCTTATACTAGCTATTCAGGGGATAGAAAATGTCATACATAAACTCATCTTATACTAGCTATTCATGTGATAGAATATGTCAGACATAGTCATCTTATACTAGCTATTCATGTGATAGAATATGTCAGACATAGTCATCTTCTACTAGCTATTCATGTGATAGAATATGTCAGACATAGTCATCTTATACTAGCTATTCAGGTGATAGAATATGTCAGACATAAACTCATCTTACACTAGCTATTCAGGTGATGGAATATGTCATACATAAACTCATCTTATACTAGCTATTCATGTGATAGAATATGTCATACATAAACTCATCTTATACTAGCTATTCATGTGATAGAATATGTCAGACATAGTCATCTTATACTAGCTATTCAGGTGATATAATATGTCATGCATAAACTCATCTTATACTAGCTATTCAGGTGATAGAATATGTCATACATAAACTCATCTTATACTAGCTATTCAGGTGATAGAATATGTCATACATAAACTCATCTTATACTAGCTATTCATGTGATAGAATATGTCAGACATATTCATCTTATACTAGCTATTTAGGTGCTAGAATATGTCAGACATAAACTAATCTTATACTAGCTATTCAGATGATAGAATATGTCATACATAAACTCATCTTATACTAGCTATTCAGGGGATAGAATATGTCATACATAAACTCAGCTTATACTAGCTATTCAGGTGATGGAATATGTCATACATAAACTCATCTAATACTAGCTATTCATGTGATAGAATATGTCATACATAACCTCATCTTATACGAGCTATTCAGGTGATAGAACATGTCATACATAAATCATCTTATACTAGCTATTCAGGTGATAGAATATGTCATACATAAACTCATCTTATACTAGCTATTCAGGCCGTAGAATATGTCATACATAAACTCATCTTATACTAGCTATTCAGGCAATAGAATATGTCATACATAATCTCATCTTATACTAGCTATTCAGGGGATAGAATATGTCATACATAACCTCATCTTATACTAGCTATTCAAGCGATAGAATATGTGATACATAAACTCATCTTATACTAGTTATTCAGGTGAGAGAATATGTCAAACATAGTCATCTTATACAAGCTATTCAGGTGAGAGAATATGTCAGACATAGCCATCTTATACTAGTTATTCAGGTGATAGAATATGTCATACATAATCTCATCTTATACTAGCTATTCAAGTGATAGAATATGCCAGACATAAACTCATCTTATACTGGCTATTCAGGTGATAAAATATGTCATAGATAAACTCATCGTATACTAGCTATTCACGTGACATAATATGTCATACATAACCTTATCTTATACTAGCTATTCAGTTGATAGAATATGTCATACATAAACTCATCTTCTACTAGCTCTTCAATTGATAGAATATGCCAGACATAAACTCATCTTGTACTGGCTATTCAGGTGATAAAATATGTCATAGATAAACTCATCGTATACTAGCTATTCACGTGACATAATATGTCATACATAACCTTATCTTATACTAGCTATTCAGGTGATAGAATATGTCATACATAAAGTCATCTTATACTAGCTATTCATGTGATAGAATATGTCATACATAAACTCATCTTACACTAGCTATTCAGGCAATAGAATATGTCATACATAGTCATCTTATACTAGCTATTCAGGTGATAGTATATGTCATACATAAACTCATCTTATACGAGCTATTCAGGTGATAGAACATGTCATACATAAATCATCTTATACTAGCTATTCAGGTGATAGAATATGTCATACATAAACTCATATAATACTAGCTATTCAGGCGGTAGAATATGTCATACATAAACTCATCTTATACTAGCTATTCAGGCAATAGAATATGTCATACATAATCTCATCTTATACTAGCTATTCAGGTGATAGAATATGTCATACATAACCTCATCTTATACTAGCTATTCAAGCGATAGAATATGTGATACATAAACTCATCTTATACTAGGTATTCATGTGATAGAATATGTCATACATAAACTCATCTTATACTAGCTATTCATGTGATAGAATATGTCAGACATATTCATCTTATACTAGCTATTCAGGTGATATAATATGTCATGCATAAACTCATCTTATACTAGCTATTCAGGTGATAGAATATGTCATACATAAACTCATCTTATACTAGCTATTCAGGTGATAGAATATGGCATACATAAACTCATCTTATACTAGCTATTCATGTGATAGAATATGTCAGACATATTCATCTTATACTAGCTATTCAGGTGCTAGAATATGTCAGACATAAACTAATCTTATACTCGCTATTCAGATGAGAGAATATGTCATACATAAACTCATCTTATACTAGCTATTCAGGGGATAGAATATGTCATACATAAACTCAGCTTATACTAGCTATTCAGGTGATGGAATATGTCATACATAAACTCATCTTATACTAGCTATTCATGTGATAGAATATGTCATACATAACCTCATCTTATACGAGCTATTCAGGTGATAGAACATGTCATACATAAATCATCTTATACTAGCTATTCAGGTGATAGAATATGTCATACATAAACTCATCTTATACTAGCTATTCAGGCTGTAGAATATGTCATACATAAACTCATCTTATACTAGCTATTCAGGCAATAGAATATGTCATACATAATCTCATCTTATACTAGCTATTCAGGGGATAGAATATGTCATACATAACCTCATCTTATACTAGCTATTCAAGCGATAGAATATGTGATACATAAACTCATCTTATACTAGTTATTCAGGTGAGAGAATATGTCAAACATAGTCATCTTATACAAGCTATTCAGGTGAGAGAATATGTCAGACATAGCCATCTTATACTAGCTATTCAGGTGATAGAATATGTCATACATAATCTCATCTTATACTAGCTATTCAAGTGATAGAATATGCCAGACATAAACTCATCTTATACTGGCTATTCAGGTGATAAAATATGTCATAGATAAACTCATCGTATACTAGCTATTCACGTGACATAATATGTCATACATAGCCATCTTATACTAGCTATTCAGGGGATAGAATATGTCATACATAAACTCATCTTATACTAGCTATTCATGTGATAGAATATGTCAGACATAGTCATCTTCTACTAGCTATTCATGTGATAGAATATGTCAGACATAGTCATCTTATACTAGCTATTCAGGTGATAGAATATGTCAGACATAAACTCATCTTACACTAGCTATTCAGGTGATGGAATATGTCATACATAAACTCATCTTATACTAGCTATTCATGTGATAGAATATGTCATACATAAACTCATCTTATACTAGCTATTCATGTGATATAATATGTCAGACATAGTCATCTTATACTAGCTATTCAGGTGATATAATATGTCATGCATAAACTCATCTTATACTAGCTATTCAGGTGATAGAATATGTCATACATAAACTCATCTTATACTAGCTATTCAGGTGATAGAATATGGCATACATAAACTCATCTTATACTAGCTATTCATGTGATAGAATATGTCAGACATATTCATCTTATACTAGCTATTCAGGTGCTAGAATATGTCAGACATAAACTAATCTTATACTAGCTATTCAGATGATAGAATGTGTCATACATAAACTCATCTTATACTAGCTATTCAGGGGATAGAATATGTCATACATAAACTCAGCTTATACTAGCTATTCATGTGATGGAATATGTCATACATAAACTCATCTAATACTAGCTATTCATGTGATAGAATATGTCATACATAACCTCATCTTATACGAGCTATTCAGGTGATAGAACATGTCATACATAAATCATCTTATACTAGCTATTCAGGTGATAGAATATGTCATACATAAACTCATCTTATACTAGCTATTCAGGCAATAGAATATGTCATACATAATCTCATCTTATACTAGCTATTCAGGGGATAGAATATGTCATACATAACCTCATCTTATACTAGCTATTCAAGCGATAGAATATGTGATACATAAACTCATCTTATACTAGTTATTCAGGTGAGAGAATATGTCAAACATAGTCATCTTATACAAGCTATTCAGGTGAGAGAATATGTCAGACATAGCCATCTTATACTAGTTATTCAGGTGATAGAATATGTCATACATAATCTCATCTTATACTAGCTATTCAAGTGATAGAATATGCCAGACATAAACTCATCTTATACTGGCTATTCAGGTGATAAAATATGTCATAGATAAACTCATCGTATACTAGCTATTCACGTGACATAATATGTCATACATAACCTTATCTTATACTAGCTATTCAGTTGATAGAATATGTCATACATAAACTCATCTTCTACTAGCTATTCAATTGATAGAATATGCCAGACATAAACTCATCTTGTACTGGCTATTCAGGTGATAAAATATGTCATAGATAAACTCATCGTATACTAGCTATTCACGTGACATAATATGTCATACATAACCTTATCTTATACTAGCTATTCAGGTGATAGAATATGTCATACATAAAGTCATCTTATACTAGCTATTCATGTGATAGAATATGTCATACATAAACTCATCTTACACTAGCTATTCAGGCAATAGTATATGTCATACATAGTCATCTTATACTAGCTATTCAGGTGATAGTATATGTCATACATAAACTCATCTTATACGAGCTATTCAGGTGATAGAACATGTCATACATAAATCATCTTATACTAGCTATTCAGGTGATAGAATATGTCATACATAAACTCATCTTATACTAGCTATTCAGGCGGTAGAATATGTCATACATAAACTCATCTTATACTAGCTATTCAGGCAATAGAATATGTCATACATAATCTCATCTTATACTAGCTATTCAGGTGATAGAATATGTCATACATAACCTCATCTTATACTAGCTATTCAAGCGATAGAATATGTCATACATAAACTCATCTTATACTAGTTATTCAGGTGAGAGAATATGTCAAACATAGTCATCTTATACAAGCTATTCAGGTGAGAGAATATGTCAGACATAGCCATCTTATACTAGCTATTCAGGTGATAGAATATGTCATACATAATCTCATCTTATACTAGCTATTCAAGTGATAGAATATGCCAGACATAAACTCATCTTATACTGGCTATTCAGGTGATAAAATATGTCATAGATAAACTCATCGTATACTAGCTATTCACGTGACATAATATGTCATACATAGCCATCTTATACTAGCTATTCAGGGGATAGAATATGTCATACATAAACTCATCTTATACTAGCTATTCATGTGATAGAATATGTCAGACATAGTCATCTTCTACTAGCTATTCATGTGATAGAATATGTCAGACATAGTCATCTTATACTAGCTATTCAGGTGATAGAATATGTCAGACATAAACTCATCTTACACTAGCTATTCAGGTGATGGAATATGTCATACATAAACTCATCTTATACTAGCTATTCATGTGATAGAATATGTCATACATAAACTCATCTTATACTAGCTATTCATGTGATAGAATATGTCAGACATAGTCATCTTATACTAGCTATTCAGGTGATATAATATGTCATGCATAAACTCATCTTATACTAGCTATTCAGGTGATAGAATATGTCATACATAAACTCATCTTATACTAGCTATTCAGGTGATAGAATATGGCATACATAAACTCATCTTATACTAGCTATTCATGTGATAGAATATGTCAGACATATTCATCTTATACTAGCTATTCAGGTGCTAGAATATGTCAGACATAAACTAATCTTATACTAGCTATTCAGATGATAGAATATGTCATACATAAACTCATCTTATACTAGCTATTCAGGGGATAGAATATGTCATACATAAACTCATCTAATACTAGCTATTCATGTGATAGAATATGTCATACATAAACTCATCTTATACGAGCTATTCAGGTGATAGAATATGTCATACATAAATCATCTTATACTAGCTATTCAGGTGATAGAATATGTCATACATAAACTCATCTTATACTAGCTATTCAGGCCGTAGAATATGTCATACATAAACTCATCTTATACTAGCTATTCAGGCAATAGAATATGTCATACATAATCTCATCTTATACTAGCTATTCAGGGGATAGAATATGTCATACATAACCTCATCTTATACTAGCTATTCAAGCGATAGAATATGTGATACATAAACTCATCTTATACTAGTTATTCAGGTGAGAGAATATGTCAAACATAGTCATCTTATACAAGCTATTCAGGTGAGAGAATATGTCAGACATAGCCATCTTATACTAGCTATTCAGGTGATAGAATATGTCATACATAATCTCATCTTATACTAGCTATTCAAGTGATAGAATATGCCAGACATAAACTCATCTTATACTGGCTATTCAGGTGATAAAATATGTCATAGATAAACTCATCGTATACTAGCTTTTCACGTGACATAATATGTCATACATAACCTTATCTTATACTAGCTATTCAGGTGGTAGAATATGTCATACATAAACTCATCTTCTTCTAGCTATTCAAGTGATAGAATATGCCAGACATAAACTCATCTTATACTGGCTATTCAGGTGATAAAATATGTCATAGATAAACTCATCGTATACTAGCTATTCACGTGACATAATATGTCATACATAACCTTATCTTATACTAGCTATTCAGGTGATAGAATATGTCATACATAAAGTCATCTTATACTAGCTATTCATGTGATAGAATATGTCATACATAAACTCATCTTACACTAGCTATTCAGGCAATAGAATATGTCATACATAGTCATCTTATACTAGCTATTCAGGTGATAGAATATGTCATACATAAACTCATCTTATACTAGCTATTCATGATAGAATATGTCATACATAAACTCATCTTATACTAGCTATTCAGGCGATAGAATATGTCATACATAATCTCATTTTATACTAGCTATTCAGGTGAGAGAATATGTCAGACATAGCCATCTTATACTAGCTATTCAGGTGATAGAATATGTCATACATAATCTCATCTTATACTAGCTATTCAAGTGATAGAATATGCCAGACATAAACTCATCTTATACTGGCTATTCAGGTGATAGAATATGTCATAGATAAACTCATCGTATACTAGCTATTCACGTGACATAATATGTCATACATAACCTTATCTTATACTAGCTATTCAGGTGATAGAATATGTCATACATAAACTCATCTTCTACTAGCTATTCATGTGATATAATATGTCAGACATAGTCATCTTATACTAGCTATTCAGGTGATAGAATATGTCATACATAACTCATCTTATACTAGCTATTCAGGTGATAGAATATGTCATACATAAACTCATCTTATACTAGCTATTCAGGCAATAGAATATGTCATACATAAACTCATCTTATACTAGCTATTCAGGTGATAGAATATGTCATACATAAACTCAGCTTATACTAGCTATTCAGGTGATGGAATATGTCATACATAAACTCATCTTATACTAGCTATTCATGTGATAGAATATGTCATACATAAACTCATCTTATACTAGCTATTCAGGTGATAGAATATGTCATACATAAATCATCTTATACTAGCTATTCAGGTGATAGAATATGTCATACATAAACTCATCTTATACTAGCTATTCAGGCCGTAGAATATGTCATACATAAACTCATCTTATACTAGCTATTCAGGCAATAGAATATGTCATACATAATCTCATCTTATACTAGCTATTCAGGGGATAGAATATGTCATACATAAACTCATCTTATACTAGCTATTCAGGTGATAGAATATGTGATACAAAAACTCATCTTATACTAGCTATTCAGGTGAGAGAATATGTCAAACATAGTCATCTTATACAAGCTATTCAGGTGATAGAATATGTCATACATAAAGTCATCTTATACTAGCTATTCATGTGATAGAATATGTCATACATAAACTCATCTTATACTAGCTATTCAGGCAATAGAATATCTCATACATAGTCATCTTATACTAGCTATTCAGGTGATAGTATATGTCATACATAAACTCATCTTATACTAGCTATTCAGGTGATAGAATATGTCATACATAAACTCATCTTATACTAGCCTTTCAGGCGATAGAATATGTCATACATAATCTCATTTTATACTAGCTATTCAGGGGATAGAATATGTCATACATAACCTCATCTTATACTAGCTATTTAAGCGATAGAATATGTGATACATAAACTCATCTTATACTAGCTATTCAGGTGAGAGAATATGTCAAACATAGTCATCTTATACAAGCTAATCAAGTGATAGAATATGTCAGACATAAACTCATCTTACACTAGCTATTCAGGTGATGGAATATGTCATACATAAACTCATCTTATACTAGCTATTCATGTGATAGAATATGCCATACATAATCTCATCTTATACTAGCTATTCATGTGATAGAATATGTCAGACATAGTCATCTTATACTAGCTATTCAGGTGATAGAATATGTCAGACATAAACTAATCTTATACTAGCTATTCAGATGATAGAATATGTCATACATAAACTCATCTTATACTAGCTATTCAGGTGATAGTATATGTCAGACATAAACTAATCTTATACTAGCTATTCAGATGATAGAATATGTCATACATAATCTCATCTTATACTAGCTATTCAAGTGATAGTATATGCCAGACATAAACTCATCTTATACTGGCTATTCAGGTGATAGAATATGTCATAGATAAACTCATCGTATACTAGCTATTCACGTGACATAATATGTCATACATAACCTTATCTTATACTAGCTATTCAGGTGATAGAATATGTCATACATAAACTCATCTTCTACTAGCTATTCATGTGATAGAATATGGCAGACATAACCTCATCTTATACGAGCTATTCAGGTGACAAAATATATCATACATAAATCATCTTATACTAGCTATTCAGGTGATAGAATATGTCATACATAAACTCATCTTATACTAGCTATTCAGGCCGTAGAATATGTCATACATAATCTCATCTTATACTAGCTATTCAGGGGATAGAATATGTCATACATAACCTCATCTTATACTAGCTATTCAAGCGATAGAATATGTGATACATAAACTCATCTTATACTAGCTATTCAGGTGAGAGAATATCTCAAACATAGTCATCTTATACAAGCTATTCAGGTGATAGAATATGTCATACATAAACTCATCTTACACTAGCTATTCAGGTGATAAATATGTCATACATAGTCATCTTATACTAGCTATTCAGGTGATAGTATATGTCATACATAAACTCATCTTATACTAGCTATTCAGGTGATAGAATATGTCATACATAAACTCATCTTATACTAGCCTTTCAGGCGATAGAACATGTCATACATAATCTAATTTTATACTAGCTATTCAGGTGAGAGAATATGTAAGACATAGCCATCTTATACTAGCTATTCAGGTGATAGAATATGTCATACATAATCTCATCTTATACTAGCTATTCAAGTGATAGAATATGCCAGACATAAACTCATCTTATACTGGCTATTCTGGTGATAAAATATGTCATATATAAACTCATCGTATACTAGCTATTCACGTGACATAATATGTCATACATAAACTCATCTTATACTAGCCTTTCAGGCGATAGAATATGTCATACATAATCTCATTTTATACTAGCTATTCAGGTGAGGGAATATGTCAGACATAGCCATCTTATACTAGCTATTCAGGGGATAGAATATGTCATACATAAACTCATCTTATACTAGCTATTCATGTGATAGAATATGTCAGACATAGTTATCTTCTACTAGCTATTCATGTGATAGAATATGTCAGACATAGTCATCTTATACTAGCTATTCAGGTGATAGAATATGTCAGACATACACTCATCTTACACTAGCTATTCAGGTGATGAAATATGTCATACATAAACTCATCTTATACTAGCTATTCATGTGATAGAATATGTCATACATAAACTCATCTTATACTAGCTATTCATGTGATAGAATATGTCAGACATAGTCATCTTATAGTAGCTATTCAGGTGATATAATATGTCATGCATAAACTCATCTTATACTAGCTATTCAGGTGATAGAATATGTCATACATAAACTCATCTTATACTAGCTATTCAGGTGATAGAATATGGCATACATAAACTCATCTTATACTAGCTATTCATGTGATAGAATATGTCAGACATATTCATCTTATACTAGCTATTCAGGTGCTAAAGTATGTCGGACATAAACTAATCTTATACTAGCTATTCAGATGATAGAATATGTCATACATAAACTCATCTTATACTAGCTAATCAGGGGATAGAATATGTCATACATAAACTCAGCTTATACTAGCTATTCAGGTGATGGAATATCTCATACATAAACTCATCTTATACTAGCTATTCATGTGATAGAATATGTCATACATAACCTCATCTTATACGAGCTATTCAGGTGATAGAACATGTCATACATAAATCATCTTATACTAGCTATTCAGGTGATAGAATATGTCATACATAAACTCATCTTATACTAGCTATTCAGGCCGTAGAATATGTCATACATAAACTCATCTTATACTAGCTATTCAGGCAATAGAATATGTCATACATAATCTCATCTTATACTAGCTATTCAGGGGATAGAATATGTCATACATAACCTCATCTTATACTAGCTATTCAAGCGATAGAATATGTGATACATAAACTCATCTTATACTAGCTATTCAGGTGAGAGAATATGTCAAACATAGTCATCTTATACTAGCTATTCAGGTGATAGAATATGTCATACATAAAGTCATCTTATACTAGCTATTCATGTGATAGAATATGTCATACATAAACTCATCTTATACTAGCTATTCAGGCAATAGAATATGTCATACATAGTCATCTTATACTAGCTATTCAGGTGATAGTATATGTCATACATAAACTCATCTTATACTAGCTATTCAGGTGATAGAATATGTCATACATAAACTCATCCTATACTAGCCTTTCAGGCGATAGAATATGTCATACATAGTCATCTTATACTAGCTATTCAGGTGATAGAATATGTCAGACATAAACTCATCTTATACTAGCTATTCAGATGATAGAATATGTCAGACTTAGTCATCTTATACTAGCTATTCAGGTGCTAGAATATGTCAGACATAAACTCATCTTACTCTAGCTATTCAGGTGATGGAATATGTCATACATAAACTCATCTTATACTAGCTAATCATGTGATAGAATATGGCATACATAAACTCATCTTATACTAGCTATTCATGTGATAGAATATGTCAGACATAGTCATCTTATACTAGCTATTCAGGTGCTACAATATGTCAGACATAAACTAATCTTATACTAGCTATTCAGATGATAGAACATGTGATACAAAAACTCATCTTATACTAGCTATTCAGGTGATAGAATATGTCATACATAAACTCATCTTATACTAGCTATTCAGGCGGTAGAATATGTCATACATAAACTCATCTTATACTAGCTATTCAGGCAATAGAATATGTCATACATAATCTCATCTTATACTAGCTATTCAGGTGATAGAATATGTCATACATAACCTCATCTTATACTAGCTATTCAAGCGATAGAATATGTGATACATAAACTCATCTTATACTAGCTATTCAGGTGAGAGAATATGTCAAACATAGTCATCTTATACAAGCTAATCAAGTGATAGAATATGTCAGACATAAACTCATCTTATACTAGCTATTCAGGTGATGGAATATGTCATACATAAACTCATCTTATACTAGCTATTCATGTGATAGAATATGTCAGACATAACCTCATCTTATACTAGCTATCAAGTGATAGAATATGTGATACATAAACTCATCTTATACTAGCTATTCATGTGATAGAATATGCCATACATAATCTCATCTTATACTAGCTATTCATGTGATAGAATATGTCAGACATAGTCATCTTATACTAGCTATTCAGGTGATAGAATATGTCAGACATAAACTAATCTTATACTAGCTATTCAAGTGATAGTATATGCCAGACATAAACTCATCTTATACTGGCTATTCAGGTGATAGAATATGTCATAGATAAACTCATCGTATACTAGCTATTCACGTGACATAATATGTCATACATAACCTGATCTTATACTAGCTATTCAGGTGATAGAATATGTCATACATAAACTCATCTTCTACTAGCTATTCATGTGATAGAATATGGCAGACATAGTCGTCTTATACTAGCTATTCAGGTGATAGAATATGTCAGACATAAACTCATCTTACACTAGCTATTCAGGTGATGGAATATGTCATACATAAACTCATCTTATACTAGCTATTCATGTGATAGAATATGTCATACATAAACTCATCTTATACTAGCTATTCATGTGATAGAATATGTCAGACATAGTCATCTTATACTAGCTATTCAGGTGCTAGAATATGTCAGACATAAACTAATCTTATACTAGCTATTCAGATGATAGAACATGTCATACATAAACTCATCTTATACTAGCTATACAGGTGATAGAATATGTCATACATAAACTCATCTTATACTAGCTATTCAGGCGGTAGAATATGTCATACATAAACTCATCTTATACTAGCTATTCAGGCAATAGAATATGTCATACATAATCTCATCTTATACTAGCTATTCAGGTGATAGAATATGTCATACATAACCTCATCTTATACTAGCTATTCAAGCGATAGAATATGTGATACATAAACTCATCTTATACTAGCTATTCAGGTGAGAGAATATGTCAAACATAGTCATCTTATACAAGCTAATCAAGTGATAGAATATGTCAGACATAAACTCATCTTACACTAGTTATTCAGGTGATGGAATATGTCATACATAAACTCATCTTATACTAGCTATTCATGTGATAGAATATGCCATACATAAACTCATCTTATACTAGCTATTCATGTGATAGAATATGTCAGACATAGTCATCTTATACTAGCTATTCAGGTGCTAGAATATGTCAGACATAAACTAATCTTATACTAGCTATTCAGATGATAGAACATGTCATACATAAACTCATCTTATACTAGCTATTCAGGTGATAGAATATGTCATACATAAACTCATCTTATACTAGCTATTCAGGCGGTAGAATATGGCATACATAAACTCATCTTATACTAGCTATTCAGGTGAATAGAATATGTCATACATAAACTCATCTTATACTAGCTATTCAGGTGATAGAATATGTCATACATAACCTCATCTTATACTAGCTATTCAAGCGATAGAATATGTCATACATAAACTCATCTTATACTAGCTATGCAGGTGAGAGAATATGTCAAACATAGTCATCTTATACAAGCTAATCAAGTGATAGAATATGTCAGACATAAACTCATCTTACACTAGCTATTCAGGTGATGGAATATGTCATACATAAACTCATCTTATACTAGCTATTCATGTGATAGAATATGTCATACATAATCTCATCTTATACTAGCTATTCATGTGATAGAATATGTCAGACATAGTCATCTTATACTAGCTTTTCAGGTGATAGAATATGTCAGACATAAACTAATCTTATACTAGCTATTCAGATGATAGAATATGTCATACATAAACTCATCTTATACTAGCTATTCAGGTGATAGAATATGTCATACATAATCTCATCTTATACTAGCTATTCAAGTGATAGTATATGCCAGACATAAACTCATCTTATACTGGCTATTCAGGTGATAGAATATGTCATAGATAAACTCATCGTATACTAGCTATTCACGTGACATAATATGTCATACATAACCTTATCTTATACTAGCTATTCAGGTGATAGAATATGTCATACATAAACTCATCTTATACTAGCTATTCATGTGATAGAATATGTCAGACATAGTCATCTTATACTAGCTATTCAGGTGATAGAATATGTCAGACATAAACTCATCTTACACTAGCTATTCAGGTGATGGAATATGTCATACATAAACTCATCTTATACTAGCTATTCATGTGATAGAATATGTCATACATAAACTCATCTTATACTAGGTATTCATGCGATAGAATATGTCAGACATAATCTCATCTTATACTAGCTATTCATGTGATAGAATATGTCAGACATAGTCATCTTATAGTAGCTTTTCAGGTGATAGAATATGTCAGACATAAACTAATCGTATACTAGCTATTCAGATGATAGAATATGTCATACATAAACTCATCTTATACTAGCTATTCAGGTGATAGAATATGTCATACATAATCTCATCTTATACTAGCTATTCAAGTGATAGAATATGGCAGACATAAACTCATCTTACACTAGCTATTCAGGTCATGGAATATGTCATACATAAACTCATCTTATACTAGCTATTCATGTGATAGAATATGTCATACATAAACTCATCTTATACTAGCTATTCATGTGATAGAATATGTCAGACATAGTCATCTTATACTAGCTATTCAGGTGATAGAATATGTAAGACATAGTCATCTTATACTAGCTATTCAGATGATAGAATATGTCATACATAAACTCATCTTATACTAGCTATTCAGGGGATAGAATATGTCATACATAAACTCATCTTATACTAGCTATTCATGTGATAGAATATGTCATACATAACCTCATCTTATACGAGCTATTCAGGTAATAGAACATGTCATACATAAATCATCTTATACTAGCTATTCAGGTGATAGAATATGTCATACATAAACTCATCTTATACTAGCTATTCAGGCCGTAGAATATGTCATACATAAACTCATCTTATACTAGCTATTCAGACAATAGAATATGTCATACATAATCTCATCTTATACTAGCTATTCAGGGGATAGAATATGTCATACATAACCTCATCTTATACTAGCTATTCAAGCGATAGAATATGTGATACATAAACTCATCTTATACTAGCTATTCAGGTTAGAGAATATGTCAAACATAGTCATCATATACAAGCTATTCAGGTGATAGAATATGTCATACATAAAGTCATCTTATACTAGCTATTCAGGTGATAGAATATGTCATAGATAAACTCATCGTATACTAGCTATTCACGTGACATAATATGTCATACATAACCTTATCTTATACTAGCTATTCAGGTGATAGAATATGTCATACATAAACTCATCTTCTACTAGCTATTCATGTGATAGAATATGGCAGACATAGTCATCTTATACTAGCTATTCAGGTGATAGAATATGTGAGACATAAACTCATCTTACACTAGCTATTCAGGTGATGGAATATGTCATACATAAACTCATCTTATAATAGCTATTCATGTGATAGAATATGTCATACATAAACTCATCTTATACTAGCTATTCATGTGATAGAATATGTCAGACATAATCTCATCTTATACTAGCTATTCATGTGATAGAATATGTCAGACATAGTCATCTTATACTAGCTATTCAGGTGATAGAATATGTCATACATAAACTCATCTTATACTAGCTATTCATGTGATAGAATATGTCATACATAAACTCATCTTATACTAGCTATTCAGGTGATAGAATATGTCATACATAATCTCATCTTATACTAGCTATTCAAGTGATAGAATATGGCAGACATAAACTCATCTTACACTAGCTATTCAGGTGATGGAATATGTCATACACAAACTCATCTTATACTAGCTATTCATGTGATAGAATATGTCATACATAAACTCATCTTATTCTAGCTATTCATGTGATAGAATATGTCAGACATAGTCATCTTATACTAGCTATTCATGTGATAGAATATGTAAGACATAGTCATCTTATACTAGCTATTCAGATGATAGAATATGTCATACATAAACTCATCTTATACTAGCAATTCAGGGGATAGAATATGTCATACATAAACTCAGCTTATACTAGCTATTCAGGTGATGGAATATGTCATACATGAACTCATCTTATACTAGCTATTCATGTGATAGAATATGTCATACCTAACCTCATCTTATACGAGCTATTCAGGTGATAGAATATGTCATACATAAACTCATCTTATACTAGCTATTCAGATGATAGAATATGTCATACATAAACTCATCTTATACTAGCTATTCAGGGGATAGAATATGTCATACATACACTCATCTTATACTAGCTATTCAGGCCGTACAATATGTCATACATAAACTCATCTTATACTAGCTATTCAGGCAATAGAATATGTCATACATAATCTCATCTTATACTAGCTATTCTGGGGATAGAATATGTCATACATAACCTCATCTTATACTAGCTATTCAAGCGATAGAATATGTCATACATAAACTCATCTTATACTAGCTATTCAGGTGAGAGAATATGTCAAACATAGTCATCTTATACAAGCTATTCAGGTGATAGAATATGTCATACATAAACTCATCTTATACTAGCTATTCATGTGATAGAATATGTCATACATAAACTCATCTTATACTAGCTATTCAGGCAATAGAATATGTCATACATAAACTCATCTTATACTAGCTATTCAGGTGATAGAATATGTCATACATAAACTCATCTTATACTAGCTATTCAGGTGATAGAATATGTCATACATAAACTCATCTTATACTAGCTATTCAGGTGATAGAATATGTCATACATAAACTCATCTTATACTAGCTATTCAGGTGAGAGAATATGTCATACATAAACTCATCTTATACTAGCTATTCAGGGGATAGAATATGTCATACATAATCTCATCTTATACTAGCTATTCATGTGATAGAATATGTCAGACATAGTCATCTTATACTAGCTATTCAGGTGCTAGAATATGTCAGACATAAACTCATCTTATACTAGCTATTCAGGTGATGGAATATGTCAGACATAGTCATCTTATACTAGCTATTCAGGTGCTAGAATATGTCAGACATAAACTAATCTTATACTAGCTATTCAGATGATAGAATATGTCATACATAAACTCATCTTATACTAGCTATTCAGGTGATAGAACATGTCATACATAAATCATCTTATACTAGCTATTCAGGTGATAGAATATGTCATACATAAACTCATCTTATACTAGCTATTCAGGCGGTAGAATATGGCATACATAAACTCATCTTATACTAGCTATTCAGGCAATAGAATATGTCATACATAATCTCATCTTATACTAGCTATTCAGGTGATAGAATATGTCATACATAACCTCATCTTATACTAGCTATTCAAGCGATAGAATATGTGATACATAAACCCATCTTATACTAGCTATTCAGGTGAGAAAATATGTCAAACATAGTCATCTTATACAAGCTATTCAAGTGATAGAATATGTCAGACATAAACTCATCTAACACTAGCTATTCAGGTGATGGAATATGTCATACATAAACTCATCTTATACTAGCTATTCATGTGATATAATATGTCAGACATAGTCATCTTATACTAGCTATTCAGGTGATAGAATATGTCAGACATAGTCATCTTATACTAGCTATTCAGGTGATAGAATATGTCATACATAAACTCATCTTATACTAGCTATTCATGTGATAGAATATGTCATACATAAACTCATCTTATACTAGCTATTCAGGTGATAGAATATGTCAGACATAAACTAATCTTATACTAGCTATTCAGATGATAGAATATGTCATACATAAACTCATCTTATACTAGCTATTCAGGTGATAGAATATGTCATACATAAACTCATCTTATACTGGCTATTCAAGTGATAGAATATGCCAGACATAAACTCATCTTATACTGGCTATTCAGGTGATAGAATATGTCATACATAAACTCATCTTATACTAGCTATTCAGGTGTGACATAATATGTCATACATAAACTCATCTTATACTAGCTATTCAGGTGATAGAATATGTCATACATAAACTCATCTTATACTAGCTATTCATGTGATAGAATATGTCAGACATAGTCATCTTATACTAGCTATTCAGGTGATAGAATATGTCAGACATAAACTCATCTTACACTAGCTATTCAGGTGATGGAATATGTCATACATAAACTCATCTTATACTAGCTATTCAGGTGATAGAATATGTCATACATAAACTCATCTTATACTAGCTATTCATGTGATAGAATATGTCAGACATAGTCATCTTATACTAGCTATTCAGGTGATAGAATATGTCAGACATAAACTCATCGTATACTAGCTATTCAGATAATAGAATATGTCATACATAAACTCATCTTATACTAGCTATTCAGGTGATAGAATATGTCATACATAAACTCATCTTATACTAGCTATTCAAGTGATAGAATATGGCATACATAAACTCATCTTATACTAGCTATTCAGGTGATAGAATATGTCAGACATAGTCATCTTATACTAGCTATTCAGGTGCTAGAATATGTCAGACATAAACTCATCTTATACTAGCTTATTCAGATGATAGAATATGTCATACATAAACTCATCTTATACTAGCTATTCATGTGATAGAATATGTCATACATAAACTCATCTTATACTAGCTATTCAGGTGATAGAATATGTCATACATAACCTCATCTTATACTAGCTATTCAGGTGATAGAATATGTCATACATAAACTCATCTTATACTAGCTATTCAGGTGATAGAATATGTCATACATTAAACTCATCTTATACTAGCTATTCAGGTGATAGAATATGTCAGACATAGTCATCTTATACTAGCTATTCAGGTGATAGAATATGTCAGACATAAACTCATCTTACACTAGCTATTCAGGTGATGGAATATGTCATACATAAACTCATCTTATACTAGCTATTCATGTGATAGAATATGTCATTCATGTGATAGAATATGTCATACATAAACTCATCTTATACTAGCTATTCATGTGATAGAATATGTCAGACATAATCTCATCTTATACTAGCTATTCATGTGATAGAATATGTCAGACATAGTCATCTTATACTAGCTATTCAGGTGATAGAATATGTCATACATAAACTCATCTTATACTAGCTATTCAGGTGATAGAATATGTCATACATAAACTCATCTTATACTAGCTATTCATGTGATAGAATATGGCATACATAAACTCATCTTATACTAGCTATTCATGTGATAGAATATGTCAGACATAGTCATCTTATACTAGCTATTCAGGTGATAGAATATGTCATACATAAACTCATCTTATACTAGCTATTCAGGTGATAGAATATGTCATACATAAACTCATCTTATACTAGCTATTCAGGCAATAGAATATGTCATACATAATCTCATCTTATACTAGCTATTCAGGTGATAGAATATGTCATACATAAACTCATCTTATACTAGCTATTCAGGTGATAGAATATGTCATACATAAACTCATCTTATACTAGCTATTCAGATGATAGAATATGTCATACATAAACTCATCTTATACTAGCTATTCAGGCGATAGAATATGTCATACATAATCTCATCTTATACTAGCTATTCAGGTGATAGAATATGTCAGACATAAACTCATCTTATACTAGCTATTCAGGTGATGGAATATGTCATACATAAACTCATCTTATACTAGCTATTCAGGTGATAGAATATGTCAGACATAAACTCATCTTACACTAGCTATTCAGGTGATAGAATATGTCATACATAAACTCATCTTATACTAGCTATTCATGTGATAGAATATGTCATACATAAACTCATCTTATACTAGCTATTCATGTGATAGAATATGTCAGACATAGTCCTCTTCTACTAGCTATACATGTGATAGAATATGTCAGACATAGTCATCTTATACTAGCTATTCAGGTGATAGAATATGGCATACATAAACTCATCTTATACTAGCTATTCATGCGATAGAATATGTCATACCTAAACTCATCTTATACTAGCTATTCATGTGATAGAATATGTCAGACATGGTCATCTTATACTAGCTATTCAGGTGATAGAATATGTCATGCATAAACTCATCTTATACTAGCTATTCAGGTGATAGAATATGTCATACATAAACTCATCTTATACTAGCTATTCAGGTGATAGAATATGGCATACATAAATCATCGTATACTAGCTATTCAAGTGATAGAATATGTCATACATAAACTCATCTTATACGAGCTATTCAGGTGATAGAACATGTCATACATAAATCATCTTATACTAGCTATTCAGGTGATAGAATATGTCATACATAAACTCATCTTATACTAGCTATTCGGGCGGTAGAATATGTCATACATAAACTCATCTTATACTAGCTATTCAGGCAATAGAATATGTCATACATAAACTCATCTTATACTAGCTATTCAGGTGATAGAATATGTCATACATAACCTCATCTTATACTAGCTATTCAAGCGATAGAATATGTGATACATAAACTCATCTTATACTAGCTATTCAGGTGAGAGAATATGTCAAACATAGTCATCTTATACAAGCTATTCAGGTGATAGAATATGTCAGACATAAACTCATCTTATACTAGCTATTCAGGTGATGGAATATGTCATACATAAACTCATCTTATACTAGCTATTCATGTGATAGAATATGTCATACATAATCTCATCTTATACTAGCTATTCATGTGATAGAATATGTCAGACATAGTCATCTTATACTAGCTATTCAGGTGATAGAATATGTCAGACATAAACTAATCTTATACTAGCTATTCAGATGATAGAATATGTCATACATAAACTCATCTTATACTAGCTATTCAGGTGATAGAATATGTCATACATAATCTCATCTTATACTAGCTATTCAAGTGATAGAATATGCCAGACATAAACTCCTCTTATACTAGCTATTCAGGTGATAGAATATGTCATACATAAACTCATCTTATACTAGCTAATCAGGTGACAAAATATATCATACATAAACTCATCTTATACTTGCTATTCAGGTGATAGAATATGTCCTACATAAACTCATCTTATACTGGCTATTCAGGTGATAGAATATGTCATACATAAACTCATCTTATACTAGCTATTCAGGTGATAGAATATGTCATACATAAACTCATCTTATACTAGCTATTCAGGTGATAGAATATGTCAGACATAAACTCATCTTATACTAGCTATTCAGGTGATAGAATATGTCATACATAAACTCATCTTATACTAGCTATTCATGTGATAGAATATGGCATACATAAACTCATCTTATACTAGCTATTCAGGTGATAGAATATGTCATACATAATCTCATCTTATACTAGCTATTCAGGTGATAGAATATGTCATACATAAACTCATCTTATACTAGCTATTCAGGTGATAGAATATGTCATACATAAACTCATCTTATACTAGCTATTCAGGTGATAGAATATGTCATACATAGTCATCTTATACTAGCTATTCAGGTGATAGAATATGTCAGACATAAACTCATCTTATACTAGCTATTCAGGTGATGGAATATGTCATACATAAACTCATCTTATACTAGCTATTCATGTGATAGAATATGTCATACATAAACTCATCTTATACTAGCTATTCATGTGATAGAATATGTCAGACATAGTCATCTTATACTAGCTATTCAGGTGATAGAATATGTCAGACATAAACTAATCTTATACTAGCTATTCAGATGATAGAATATGTCATACATAAACTCATCTTATACTAGCTATTCAGGTGATAGAATATGTCATACATAAACTCATCTTATACTAGCTATTCAAGTGATAGAATATGCCAGACATAAACTCATCTTATACTAGCTATTCAGGTGATAGAATATGTCATACATAAACTCATCTTATACTAGCTATTCAGGTGACAAAATATATCATACATAAACTCATCTTATACTTGCTATTCAGGTGATAGAATATGTCAGACATAAACTCATCTTATACTAGCTATTCAGGTGATAGAATATGTCCTACATAAACTCATCTTATACTAGCTATTCAGGTGATAGAATATGTCATACATAAACTCATCTTATACTAGCTATTCAGGTGCTAGAATATGTCAGACATAAACTCATCTTATACTAGCTATTCAGGTGATAGAATATGTCATACATAAACTCATCTTATACTAGCTATTCATGTGATAGAATATGGCATACATAAACTCATCTTATACTAGCTATTCATGTGATAGAATATGTCAGACATAGTCATCTTATACTAGCTATTCAGGTGCTAGAATATGTCAGACATAAACTAATCTTATACTAGCTATTCAGATGATAGAATATGTCATACATAAACTCATCTTATACTAGCTATTCAGGCGACAGAATATTCCATACATAATCTCATCTTATACTAGCTATTCAGATGATAGAATACGTCATACTTAAACTCATCTTATACTAGCTATTCAGATGATAGAATATGTCATACATAAACTCATCTTATACTAGCTATTCAGGTGATAGAACATGTCATACATAAACTCATCTTATACTAGCTATTCATGTGATAGAATATGGCATACATAAACTCATCTTATACTAGCTATTCATGTGATAGAATATGTCAGACATAGTCATCTTATACTAGCTATTCAGGTGCTAAAATATGTCAGACATAAACTCATCTTATACTAGCTATTCAGATGATAGAATATGTCATACATAAACTCATCTTATACTAGCTATTCAGATGATAGAATATGTCAGACATAGTCCTCTTCTACTAGCTATACATGTGATAGAATATGTCAGACATAGTCATCTTATACTAGCTATTCAGGTGATAGAATATGTCATACATAAACTCATCTTATACTAGCTATTCAGGTGATAGAATATGGCATACATAAACTCATCTTATACTAGCTATTCATGCGATAGAATATGTCATACCTAAACTCATCTTATACTAGCTATTCAGGTGATAGAATATGTCAGACATAAACTCATCTTATACTAGCTATTCAGGTGATAGAATATGTCATACATAAACTCATCTTATACTAGCTATTCAGGTGATAGAATATGGCATACATAAACTCATCTTATACTAGCTATTCAAGTGATAGAATATGTCATACATAAACTCATCTTATACTAGCTATTCAGGTGATAGAATATGTCATACATAAATCATCTTATACTAGCTATACAGGTGATAGAATATGTCATACATAAACTCATCTTATACTAGCTATTCGGGCGGTAGAATATGTCATACATAAACTCATCTTATACTAGCTATTCAGGCAATAGAATATGTCATACATAATCTCATCCTATACTAGCTATTCAGGTGATAGAATATGTCATACATAAACTCATCTTATACTAGCTATTCAAGCGATAGAATATGTCATACATAAACTCATCTTATACTAGCTATTCATGTGATAGAATATGTCAGACATAGTCATCTTATACTAGCTTTTCAGGTGAAAGAATATGTCAGACATAAACTAATCTTATACTAGCTATTCAGATGATAGAATATGTCATACATAAACTCATCTTATACTAGCTATTCAGGTGATAGAATATGTCATACATAATCTCATCTTATACTAGCTATTCAAGTGATAGAATATGCCAGACATAAACTCCTCTTATACTAGCTATTCATGTGATAGAATATGTCATACATAAACTCATCTTATACTAGCTAATCAGGTGACAAAATATATCATACATAAACTCATCTTATACTTGCTATTCAGGTGATAGAATATGTCCTACATAAACTCATCTTATACTGGCTATTCAGGTGATAGAATATGTCCTACATAAACTCATCTTATACTGGCTATTCAGGTGATAGAATATGTCATACATAAACTCATCTTATACTAGCTATTCAGGTGCTAGAATATGTCAGACATAAACTCATCTTACACTAGCTATTCAGGTGATAGAATATGTCATACATAAACTCATCTTATACTAGCTATTCATGTGATAGAATATGGCATACATAAACTCATCTTATACTAGCTATTCATGTGATAGAATATGTCAGACATAGTCATCTTATACTAGCTATTCAGGTGCTAGAATATGTCAGACATAAACTAATCTTATACTAGTTATTCAGATGATAGAATATGTCATACATAAACTCATCTTATACTAGCTATTCAGGCGACAGAATATTCCATACATAATCTCATCTTATACTAGCTATTCAGATGATAGAATATGTCATACTTAAACTCATCTTATACTAGCTATTCAGATGATAGAATATGTCATACATAAACTCATCTTATACTAGCTATTCAGGTGATAGAATATGTCATACATAAACTCATCTTATACTAGCTATTCATGTGATAGAATATGGCATACATAAACTCATCTTATACTAGCTATTCATGTGATAGAATATGTCAGACATAGTCATCTTATACTAGCTATTCAGGTGCTAGAATATGTCAGACATAAACTAATCTTATACTAGTTATTCAGATGATAGAATATGTCATACATAAACTCAGCTTATACTAGCTATTCAGGCAACAGAATATTGCATACATAATCTCATCTTATACTAGCTATTCAGATGATAGAATATGTCATACTTAAACTCATCTTATACTAGCTATTCAGATGATAGAATATGTCATACATAAACTCATCTTATACTAGCTATTCAGGTGATAGAATATGTCATACATAAACTCATCTTATACTAGCTATTCAGGTGATAGAACATGTCATACATAAACTCATCTTATACTAGCTATTCAGGTGTATAGAATATGTCATACATAAACTCATCTTATACTAGCTAGTCAGGCGGTAGAATATGTCATACATAAACTCATATTATACTAGTTATGCAGGCAATAGAATATGTCATACATAATCTCATCTTATACTAGCAATTCAGGCGATAGAATATGTCATACATAACCTCATCTTATACTAGCTATTCATGTGATAGAATATGTCAGACATAGTCATCTTATACTAGCTATTCAGGTGATAGAATATGTCAGACATAAACTCATCTTACACTAGCTATTCAGGTGATGGAATATGTCATACATAAACTCATCTTATACTAGCTATTCATGTGATAGAATATGTCATACATAAACTCATCTTATACTAGCTATTCATGTGATAGAATATGTCAGACATAGTCCTCTTCTACTAGCTATACATGTGATAGAATATGTCAGACATAGTCATCTTATACTAGCTATTCAGGTGATAGAATATGTCATACATAAACTCATCTTATACTAGCTATTCAGGTGATAGAATATGGCATACATAAACTCATCTTATACTAGCTATTCATGCGATAGAATATGTCATACCTAAACTCATCTTATACTAGCTATTCATGTGATAGAATATGTCAGACATAGTCATCTTATACTAGCTATTCAGGTGATAGAATATGTCATGCATAAACTCATCTTATACTAGCTATTCAGGTGATAGAATATGTCATACATAAACTCATCTTATACTAGCTATTCAGGTGATAGAATATGGCATACATAAATCATCGTATACTAGCTATTCAAGTGATAGAATATGTCATACATAAACTCATCTTATACGAGCTATTCAGGTGATAGAATATGTCATACATAAATCATCTTATACTAGCTATTCAGGTGATAGAATATGTCATACATAAACTCATCTTATACTAGCTATTCATGTGATAGAATATGTCAGACATAGTCATCTTATACTAGCTATTCAGGTGCTAGAATATGTCAGACATAAACTCATCTTATACTAGCTATTCAGATGATAGAATATGTCATACATAAACTCATCTTATACTAGCTATTCAGGTGATAGAATATGTCCATACATAAACTCATCTTATACCTAGCTATTCAGGTGATAGAATATGTCATACTTAAACTCATCTTATACTAGCTATTCAGGTGATAGAATATGTCATACATAAACTCATCTTATACTAGCTATTCAGGTGATAGAATATGTCATACATAAACTCATCTTATACTAGCTATTCATGTGATAGAATATGGCATACATAAACTCATCTTATACTAGCTATTCATGTGATAGAATATGTCAGACATAGTCATCTTATACTAGCTATTCAGGTGCTAGAATATGTCAGACATAAACTAATCTTATACTAGTTATTCAGATGATAGAATATGTCATACATAAACTCAGCTTATACTAGCTATTCAGGCAACAGAATATTGCATACATAATCTCATCTTATACTAGCTATTCAGATGATAGAATATGTCATACTTAAACTCATCTTATACTAGCTATTCAGATGATAGAATATGTCATACATAAACTCATCTTATACTAGCTATTCAGGTGATAGAATATGTCATACATAAACTCATCTTATACTAGCTATTCAGGTGATAGAACATGTCATACATAAATCATCTTATACTAGCTATTCAGGTGATAGAATATGTCATACATAAACTCATCTTATACTAGCTATTCAGGCGGTAGAATATGTCATACATAAACTCATCTTATACTAGCTATTCAGGCAATAGAATATGTCATACATAATCTCATCTTATACTAGCTATTCAGGTGATAGAATATGTCATACATAACCTCATCTTATACTAGCTATTCATGTGATAGAATATGTCAGACATAGTCATCTTATACTAGCTATTCAGGTGATAGAATATGTCAGACATAAACTCATCTTACACTAGCTATTCAGGTGCTGGAATATGTCATACATAAACTCATCTTATACTAGCTATTCATGTGATAGAATATGTCATACATAAACTCATCTTATACTAGCTATTCATGTGATAGAATATGTCAGACATAGTCATCTTATACTAGCTATTCAGGTGCTAGAATATGTCAGACATAAACTAATCTTATACTAGTTATTCAGATGATAGAATATGTCATACATAAACTCATCTTATACTAGCTATTCAGGCGACAGAATATTCCATACATAATCTCAGTTATACTAGCTATTCAGATGATAGAATATGTCATACTTAAACTCATCTTATACTAGCTATTCAGATGATAGAATATGTCATACATAAACTCATCTTATACTAGCTATTCAGGTGATAGAATATGTCATACATAAACTCATCTTATACTAGCTATTCATGTGATAGAATATGGCATACATAAACTCATCTTATACTAGCTATTCATGTGATAGAATATGTCAGACATAGTCATCTTATACTAGCTATTCAGGTGCTAGAATATGTCAGACATAAACTAATCTTATACTAGTTATTCAGATGATAGAATATGTCATACATAACTCAGCTTATACTAGCTATTCAGGCAACAGAATATTGCATACATAAACTCATCTTATACTAGCTATTCAGATGATAGAATATGTCATACTTAAACTCATCTTATACTAGCTATTCAGATGATAGAATATGTCATACATAAACTCATCTTATACTAGCTATTCAGGTGATAGAATATGTCATACATAAACTCATCTTATACTAGCTATTCAGGTGATAGAATATGTCATACATAAATCATCTTATACTAGCTATTCAGGTGTTAGAATATGTCATACATAAACTCATCTTATACTAGCTAGTCAGGCGGTAGAATATGTCATACATAAACTCATATTATACTAGTTATGCAGGCAATAGAATATGTCATACATAATCTCATCTTATACTAGCAATTCAGGCGATAGAATATGTCATACATAACCTCATCTTATACTAGCTATTCATGTGATAGAATATGTCAGACATAGTCATCTTATACTAGCTATTCAGGTGATAGAATATGTCAGACATAAACTCATCTTACACTAGCTATTCAGGTGCTGGAATATGTCATACATAAACTCATCTTATACTAGCTATTCATGTGATAGCATATGTCATACATAAACTCATCTTATACTAGCTATTCATGTGATAGAATATGTCAGACATAGTCCTCTTATACTAGCTATTCATGTGATAGAATATGTCAGACATAGTCATCTTATACTAGCTATTCAGGTGATAGAATATGTCATACATAAACTCATCTTATACTAGCTATTCAGGTGATAGAATATGGCATACATAAACTCATCTTATACTAGCTATTCATGCTATAGAATATGTCATACCTAAACTCATCTTATACTAGCTATTCATGTGATAGAATATGTCAGACATAGTCATCTTATACTAGCTATTCAGGTGATAGAATATGTCATGCATAAACTCATCTTATACTAGCTATTCAGGTGATAGAATATGTCATACATAAACTCATCTTATACTAGCTATTCAGGTGATAGAATATGGCATACATAAATCATCGTATACTAGCTATTCAAGTGATAGAATATGTCATACATAAACTCATCTTATACGAGCTATTCAGGTGATAGAATATGTCATACATAAATCATCTTATACTAGCTATTCATGTGATAGAATATGTCATACATAAACTCATCTTATACTAGCTATTCATGTGATAGAATATGTCAGACATAGTCATCTTATACTAGCTATTCAGGTGCTAGAATATGTCAGACATAAACTAATCTTATACTAGTTATTCAGATGATAGAATATGTCATACATAAACTCATCTTATACTAGCTATTCAGGCGACAGAATATTCCATACATAATCTCAGTTTATACTAGCTATTCAGATGATAGAATATGTCATACTTAAACTCATCTTATACTAGCTATTCAGATGATAGAATATGTCATACATAAACTCATCTTATACTAGCTATTCAGGTGATAGAATATGTCATACATAAACTCATCTTATACTAGCTATTCATGTGATAGAATATGGCATACATAAACTCATCTTATACTAGCTATTCATGTGATAGAATATGTCAGACATAGTCATCTTATACTAGCTATTCAGGTGCTAGAATATGTCAGACATAAACTAATCTTATACTAGTTATTCAGATGATAGAATATGTCATACATAACTCAGCTTATACTAGCTATTCAGGCAACAGAATATTGCATACATAATCTCATCTTATACTAGCTATTCAGATGATAGAATATGTCATACTTAAACTCATTTTATACTAGCTGTTCAGATGATAGAATATGTCATACATAAACTCATCTTATACTAGCTATTCAGGTGATAGAATATGTCATACATAAACTCATCTTATACGAGCTATTCAGGTGATAGAACATGTCATACATAAATCATCTTATACTAGCTATTCAGGTGTTAGAATATGTCATACATAAACTCATCTTATACTAGCTAGTCAGGCGGTAGAATATGTCATACATAAACTCATATTATACTAGTTATGCAGGCAATAGAATATGTCATACATAATCTCATCTTATACTAGCAATTCAGGCGATAGAATATGTCATACATAACCTCATCTTATACTAGCTATTCATGTGATAGAATATGTCAGACATAGTCATCTTATACTAGCTATTCAGGTGATAGAATATGTCAGACATAAACTCATCTTACACTAGCTATTCAGGTGCTGGAATATGTCATACATAAACTCATCTTATACTAGCTATTCATGTGAAAGAATATGTCATACATAAACTCATCTTATACTAGCTATTCATGTGATAGAATATGTCAGACATAGTCCTCTTCTACTAGCTATACATGTGATAGAATATGTCAGACATAGTCATCTTATACTAGCTATTCAGGTGATAGAATATGTCATACATAAACTCATCTTATACTAGCTATTCAGGTGATAGAATATGGCATACATAAACTCATCTTATACTAGCTATTCATGCGATAGAATATGTCATACCTAAACTCATCTTATACTAGCTATTCATGTGATAGAATATGTCAGACATAGTCATCTTATACTAGCTATTCAGGTGATAGAATATGTCATGCATAAACTCATCTTATACTAGCTATTCAGGTGATAGAATATGTCATACATAAATCATCGTATACTAGCTATTCAAGTGATAGAATATGTCATACATAAACTCATCTTATACGAGCTATTCAGGTGATAGAACAGGTCATACATAAATCATCTTATACTAGCTATTCAGGTGATAGAATATGTCATACATAAACTCATCTTCTACTAGCTATTCAGGTGATAGAATATGTCATACATAAACTCATCTTGTACTAGCTATTTAGGTGATAGAATATGCCATACATAAACTCATCTTATACTAGCTATTCAGGTGATAGAATATGTCATACATAAACTCATCTTATACTAGCTATTCAGGTGACATAATATGTCATACATAAACTCATCTTATAGTACCTATTCAGGTGATAGAATATGTCATACATAAACTCATCTTATACTAGCTATTCCGGTGATAGAATATATCAGACATAAACTCATCTTATACTAGCCATTCAGGTGACAGAATATGTTATACATAAACTTATCTTATACTAGCTATTCAGCTGATAGAATATGTCATACATAAACTCATCTTATACTAGCTATTCAGATGATAGAATATGTCATTCATAAACTCATCTTATACTAGCTATTCAGTTGATAGAATATGTCAGACATAAACTCATCTTATACTAGCTATTCATGTGATAGAATATGTCCTAGATAAACTCATCTTATACTAGCTATTCATGTAATAGAATATGTCATACATAAACTCATCTTATACTAGCTATTCAGGTGAGAGAATATCTCAGACATACACTCATCTTATAGTAGGTATCCAGGCGATAGGATATGTCATACATATACCCGTCTTATACTAGTTATTCAAGTGATCGAATATGTCATACATGAACTCATCTTATACTAGCTTATAGAAGGTGATAGAATATGTTAGACATAAACACATCTTACAATACGTATCCAGGCGATAGAATATGTCATACATAAATCAGTCTTATACTAGCTATTCAGGTGATAGAATATGTCATACATGAACTCATCTTATAGTAACTATTCGGTTTATAGAATATGTCATACATAAACTCATCTTATAGTAGGTATTCAGGTGATAGAAAATGTCATACATAACCCCGTCTTATACTAGCTATTCAGGTGACAATATATGTTGATAAGGTGATGGAAAATTTCATACATAAGCTCATCTTATACTAGCCATTCAGGTGATAGAATATGTCAGCCATAAACCCATCTTATAATTGGTATCCTGGCGATAGAATATGTCATACATAAACCTGTCTTATACTAGCTATTCAGGTGATATAATATGTCATACATGAACTCATCTTATACTAACTATTCATTTAATATAATATTTTATACATAAACTCATCTTATAGTAGGTATACAGGAGATAGAATATGCCATATATAATTGTAGCTCGTGCAGTTGCGGCAGACCATTCTGGCGTGTGATGTCAGGTCGTCGCGCCACATATGCACGATGAACGAGATGGCTGGTTATCTCCCGGTCTCAGGGTTTCGGATCCCATGCGACGCTGACCTGCGGTTAACAAAGACCGGCTCCTAAGGCTGGTGGAACTCAATTGTTCCAGTGGGGGCTGTGCGACCATTGCCGCTAACATTAAATTGAATGGTGTCAGCCCACGAATTGGTGTCACCGGTATTCCTGTCCATAGCAATTTTGAAGCCATGGACTTACAAGGATTGTGATAAGTCTAAAAATAGTAATTAAGAAAATATAACCTATACAAACCACAAAGGTTGCTAGATAACAATGAGCATACGAATAATACATGACATAGAAACAGCTGGTGAACCTCTAAACATGGAGACACTGGAGATACCGCGCAGACCATTGGGTATGCAGAGTTAACCCCCCTCCCCCGCGCAAAGGAGGCTCCCACATACGAGATCACTAATTAACTAAATACAAGCTACAATACCTCTATGCTGAAAAGGATGAGGAGACGAAACTTCTAGCGTGGCGAGAGGCATTGTGCCTCACGTGGGCATTACTTCTAAATGCTATAAAAATTGTGGTGAGAAATAGTAACCTCGCATGGGCCGCCGTCACTGGATATCTTGCAAGAGGTATGCGCCTTGTGCGGGCCTCCGTTACAGGAAAATGCCCCCACTGCCGAAGCGGAGGAAAAGTGTTGGCCAAAAAGGGCCACTCTTTTATTCAACCAGAGTGCTGTGAAATTGTCACAAGCAGATCTTTATGACTGACCTATCGTTACAGTGAGGATAGAGAGACGAATATCCACAGCAAATGTCCTTCCCGTGAGGGCGTGGCAGATTCCAACATCTTGCCCAGACATTTTAATGAGTTGGGTGGAGATGCGCATCTCGTCCGTCACCAAGTCCTATGGAGCTAAGTATTGGCCTGACGTTAGATTTATACACAAGTTGCCCAATATGCACTGCAGTGTGGGAAACATATTCTAAAATAAATATTAAATAATAATTATAATGTGTTCGCGGTGCTTCCTACATTGGCAACGATAACTAACTACTAAGTATCCTAAGATACAGAGGAGAGTGTATGTGACACCGTACATTGGCCATCACCACTCGGAAACCTCCGATAGTTTCCCAGAGTCGGATCAGCCCACGGTGCGGGTAGGGATATCCAGACATTTAAGAAGCCATCAGGCTTAGTGGAACATGAAAAGAGACAACAACCTTATAGATATGAGGCCCTATACGTATGTTGGCCAATGTAACACAACCTTGCTGGGGTGCGGGGCTAGATTACCACGACTGGAAAAGAGGCATACACTATATGTCTCTTAATGAAGAAATTGTCTCCAATCACATTAAACCTATTCTATCGAGCTGAATATTTAGGTTTAGTCGGTAGCATGCCAGGCTAAACAAAGCTATAGCATGGACAGCGACCTCAGTGTAAAATTGTTGGTGGCGGGAGAAGGTGATGCATATATAAATGTTGTTGTGTAGTATTTCCTAATGCACTGCAGTCCTAAGTTTTCTATAAATAAACAAAACATATCAACAAGATGGCCGCTGGCCGTATACCTAACTAACTGAATACAAAACGGTGACAGTATATGATTAGATTAGAACAGTGGTAATACAGGTTGATAGACCCAATACGGTGCAGTTAGTTAAAACACATTACAGTAAACAAGGATAACTATATACAGTAATAATAAAGAAATCATAAAATGCGGTCCGAGGACAGGTATGGTACCTATTAATCATCGGTACCTTTTACGGTAATAAATTATAATAATTAAAGATGTAATTAAACCTATCATGTATAGTTACTTGAATACCCAGTAGCCATTCTAATATAACGGGCTACTATGTTACTTAAATTGAGATGTCACTATACTTGTAACGTGAGTTGACATGTTCTCTGAAAGCTGGATACGTCTCCGCATGTGGATCTCCCTCAAGACAGGGTTCCTGCATGCTGCTCCAGGACGGACGCGGTACAAACTCATGACAGTGAAACACACTATAAGAAATGTCTACTGAATAGTTAGTAAGTCCTACATAATAATACTGTAGTGATGAAAGTTGCCATCCGATGATGTTAAGTTAAGAAAGCTAATGATAACCCATTAACAAGAAGGGTTATTAATTTAACTGTAACTATGCCTGTACATATTAAAGCTTAACAGTGCGGGGTGTGCTAAATAGCTCTTGTGGCGCACCAGGCAAAGTTTGCTTGGCTGTGGTCAAAACATAAAACAGAACACACACGACATGCGGTGTGGTGGTTGAATGTCCACTTTTCGGCCTGGCTGGCAGATCCAGTGTGTTATCCACCGAGGAACATCACCGCTCTATGTCATGTAGAATTACATGACTGGCCTGCAAGGGCTCACCGCAAGTACAGTTCCTTTATAGATGATAATTAAAATAGGAACCTATTTAAGTTCTAAAGTTCTTAGTGCGGTGAGACGGGAATTGCATTGGTGCGGGCTGATCGGAAAACCTCTTGAAACCGAGATGATGTGTGTATCTTTCTTCAGTTAGTTCAGCAGGTTTCCATATGTTGGGCAGCTCCCGACTGTTCGACCACCGGCTGACGATGCTCCAGATCTACTGAAATCATCCCTTTTTATACTCATGGGATGTCATAACAGGCTGCCTTAACCAAACAAATTTCGCTGAACCAGCCAATCACGGTTATGACGCCATTTCTATATTTTGAGCATAATTTGTAGGGAGAAATTGGCGATAACTCGGCCATTACTGAACCGATTTTAAAATGGTTTATAGTTTTGAATAGCCCGTCCAGAAGTGACGGGAACAAGTAATTTATGACAATTAAAGAGTACTAACTCTGTACACTAAAAGTACCACTCACTCTTGGATGTGCTGCACGTGTGTCATCGAAACAGCGACAGGCGCGCGCATGCGCACCATGCGTTCTAACGAACTTAGTCGTTTTCATGACGAAAATCCTCTCGTTTAGGCTTATACAACACACTGATTGCTCTACCCAGCGTGGCGCTCTTATAGGAACGAATCCAGGATGGGCGGCCCGTATCCAGCGTAGCTGGTACAGCCGGTACCCGACCGGTCGATCCGTGCTACACCACCCCCTCCTAGTTTGACATCCGTGGCAAATGATCACGCATTGTGGATCGCTGCACGGACGCATGCTAGGCGGGAATTATAGACTTCCCGGGTAGGCGCGTGGCCTGAGAGGGGTAGTGACGCAATAGGCGTGTGTTATGTGAGACAGAGCACATTAGTTTTGATTTTTGACCCTGAATTATTTTTCCAGGTCTCATTTTTTTTGTTTTGTTCATTTCTTTGTGCGTGCTTTATTATAATTATCTTAGTCAATGATTTCTAAAACCATAGCTCACATGGGTGTTCTCTTTGGGTGCGATTAATTATTTTCTCCGCAGAGAATACCCAAGCTCCAACGTACCATAATTTTAAGATATAAGTATATAATATAAAAAGATAATATATATATAAAAAGTATTTCCATGTAACATACCCTTATTGAGTATTTGACAAATTACCTGAGTATCCCGGCTAAGAAAAGGTATACGCAACACGTATATTGATTAAATGTGTAAACTGCGGCCCATTATAGCGGGTCTGCATGGGCATCTCTCGTTGACCCCATAGCCATCCCGCCATGCTAAGACGGGAAAAAAAATAATAAGAAAAATAGTATAGTAATAAGAAGTAAAAAGCTAGTTTATCAGGAAGCCCCAGCATAGCTGAGACTGCATGACAGGATAATGACGTTATTGCACTGCGGTGCGTTGTGTTCTATAAGTCACACATGACATTCTTACAATGCAGGAATCCGCAGTGCTCATTTTGATAGAGACACAGCTGGGCAAGCATATTGCGCAGCTGTGTAGGATAACCATAATCATCCTGGGGACAGGGTTGCAATTTGTAGAACATATATAAGAAGAAGAAAAATATCTCAAAAATTAAAATATAATAATATGATTAAGAATGTTCCATTCCTCGCATATCTGCTACATCCATAGCAGAAATGTCCGCACGTGTTGGCTGTGAAATTGCCCCACAGCGTCTGAGTTCTACTGCTGGTGGTGGTGGGACGTGGCGGATTCTCCTGGATGGCCGATATTCCTTCGTTATAATTCTGCGAATTAAGAGAGTTAATGTTAGACACTAGTACATGGGAGGTAGTGGCGGTATCATTAATGTCCGAACTAACAGTGGCTGCGGGCGATGGTGCTGTCGTGATGTTGGTGGCTGCTGCTGCTGGTACGGGAACTGGTGCTGGTGCTGTCGTGGCTGGAGTTACTTGTGCTGGTGTTGCTGTGACTGATGATTCCAGCGCGCTGATGCAGATGGCTGTTCGTGGAGGAGGTGGAGCTGTGGTGGCGGAGACAGACTGCTTCCATATCTTGGCGGCCTTGAGGAGATGGCTGGAGGTGATGCATGGAACTGGAAGAATCGCCTGGGTATGGGCTATCCTCCTCCTCTTCCCTGAATACAGGCGGTCTGGAGTGGTGCTCTTTCTTACGGCTAGATGCGGGAGGCTGGAGTGCTATGGTGACGTCGGGATGATGACTGGTGTGCTGCTGATGGATGCTGGTGGTGCGCTTTGGTCTCCTTCATCTATAACTAGATCATCCGGAGATGGCGATCTCGGATAATCTACGTCTGGAGGGTACGTGATCACTGGTATTGGGTGACCGATGGCAACTGTTGATGAAGCTGCAGAGGCGGTGGCGGAGGCTGATGATTTGCGGTGTGGCTGCTGACTATGTACTTTGGGTGCTGATGCAGATGCCGTGGTGGAGGCTGGTGACTTGTGGTGCGGTGGTTGACTGTGTACTGCAGGTGCTGCCAGACTGGATCGTGCGGGTGATGTGGGTATCTTGCTCGCACTGGAAGCCGAATGAGATAGTGCTGATGGTGGTGACGTGATGATGGCGGCTAGGTGGCTGAATGCGTGATATGTGGTGGAAACTGTTGCAGTGGTGATAGAACTGTGATGGGTAACAACTGTATGATGCCGGGTTGTATTCTTAGTTCTGTCCATTGGCAACACAGTTATTGGAAGTCTGTTTTCAAAACGAGTGACCAACACATCTGTATTCTCGTTCTCTTCTCCTGGTACTATCGTTACCTCTAAGACACGATGTTTATGTTTAAGTGCGTGCGTCACACCATAACGTGTTGCTGTGAATAAGTACCGGCAATCCATACAAAACGTGCATTGAAGCAGGTGGTCTCTGTTGATGTGGACTGTCAGCTCAGAATTCTGCATGAAGGCACGGTTACATTGCTGTCTGTCTGATAGAAGCGCGGTACAGGAAAACTTCTTCACGAGAACTGGTGACGTTGACTCTCCTGATGATTTTGAGAGAGCCAAATCCTCTTCAAGCAACATAATGTCCCCGCATAGTAATGGTATTGCGGGTAACCTACCCTAAACTAATAGTCCTAACACTTCATTGACTTTCCCAGCCTAATATAATAATAATAATAATAATAATAATAATAATAATAATAATAATAATAAAGAAATAATAATAAGCAGAATTTAGATTGCGACATGAAAGTAGCCTAGTGCTGTGATCTTCCCTGGTGTCGAACTTTGATGGGAAGACGAAGTTTCAGAGTGCGCATCTCCTTTTTATACGATTTAGTGACGTCACAGGGGGGCGGATGACCATACCTGAAAGTTTGTGAGTGATTTGGTCATGCCCCATATAGAAAGTTTTGAATTACAAATTCCAGTAGTCACATAAATTATTCCTTCCGTATAAAGGAAGTATTTTTAATTATAAGAAGATTGACTGATCAACTTCGTCTCCATTCTGCAAGAAATAAGTTTCCGATCAACACAAAACTAGGAACTACTTATTCCCGTGGAAGCTCATCTTTTAATTAGTGTGAGGAAGTTTCTCCGATTGGATGCTTATAAACTCACCTCTCTTAATTTTAGGCTGGAGTGCCCGATGGGGTGTGTGGGCGAGCGTGGTGACATCAGCGGCAATAGTCCCAACTCACCCCTCTCCACTCCTCCATCACGCTGTGGTAGTTGCGTATTTGGGCGGCTCTTTTGTTTAAAGCGCTTTGATCCAATTTTACTGGGAACAAAAGTAAAGGTCACGTGGCTCTTGAAAACACGTGGTTGATCGGAAACTTAGATATTATTTATTCTTAATGGCCACATAATGCTGCTGATGTATACTTGTTGTAGATGCGGGAAATAGAAATATATGTCCTACTATGGGTCTTTCTGAAATAGCGTCCCTATATTGTGCGAGTTCTTATACATGCGACTTTGGTGTCTGTAAATAGGTAGTCCTCAGACCGTGTCGATTTGGGGCTGGAACGTAGGTAAGAGAATTTTTGAAATTCTTCTTGTAATTATACTGTCAGATTTTTGATGCCGCTTTACCGGCCCGTGCGTTAAATATTTGTAACACGGTAGAGCAGTTGTGTTCTTAATCAAAAATAGGACAGTAAAACTGTATGTAATTTGATGTGTGGTTTAAGCAGCTCTATTCTTGCGGTGAATCAAAGTTACTGATCCCGCCAAGATAGCTGCATTTTCTGAGTGAGTGGGCTGCCAAGCATCCTCCTCTATGGGTAGGACTAGCCTCATCCCTACCTAGACCAGACATATTAATTTAATTACACTACAGCTCGAAAATATGGGTGAACACAGTTTTTACAATTACAGTGCCGTCGTATGGAGATTGTGAATACAGTCAACCTGAGTGTTTGTGCTTCTGACATGTTGGTGATCTTGATTGATGCGCGTGGCTGGTTATCTGTGGATGATTCTTGTGCTGTGGTGAAAATGTGACATCTTTATTGCCGCTGGGTGTGGGAGGGGTGCGGTGGTGCAGTGTCAACTTTATCGAACCTGCTGTTGCTTAGCTCTGTAATGGCCGAGCCCGTGGGTGGGACAGAGTTATTTTAGAGCATAGATGACCTGAAGGATGCTGTCATAACTTTGATCAATCCATTATCGAATTCAATTTTTCGGTAGCAAAATCCTACTCATGACTGACGACATTGCGGGCATCTTGCTCTCTTAATAATATTGACTGTTATTATGTGTGAATGAGGTGTAGTATCATTAGAGGTTTCTCTATGATGTTTCCAGGAGGGGTAGGGGGTTTGCGGACGTTTCCTCCCCGTAGCGCGTACTGTAGATGGCTGCGGTACATTCCTTCTATCCGCATGATCAGTTCTCCCATAACCGGATAAGAAGGTGTGTGCGGGAGGAATGTTGGCTGGGGTTGATGACGATAGTGTGTTGTTGTAGGGAGATCCGGGCTGCTGTATGATGCTAATGCTATGCACGGTGGGCGTATTCCAGTTTTCCACACTTGTGAATGCCGAGTCTGTTGTTAATGCGGGAAGTTGGGGTTGCGGGAGAGAATATCTCTCCCGCATCTTGTGCGGAGGGATGTGTTGCAGGAATTTTTATGTCTCTAACGGTTTTTAATTAAAACTGTTAGGTGCTGCTAATCGGTGTTGTTGCCGGTGATGACTGTCTCCGTTATGCTGAGTATAACCGAGTATGTGTGTGATGGGCACGCAATGATGAATTGACATATCCAGTCCTGAAGGCACGTGTGTTCTGTATGCGACTGACGTTCTGTCTGCAGTGTGATGTCAGGACTGCTCACGGGTGGGGGTGGGGGTTGTGGACCCTATGGAGAGGGCGGTCCTTGGACAGGGGGATATGGTCATCTCCCGTTACATGACGGTTGGTGCCTTGTCATAATTTTTAGGCACCGGGAAAATTCGATCCGAGAGTCTGCTGAACAGGCTGCTTCCCTGCCCACCACGGACGGGGGGGGGTGTATTGTTGGTCGGTGCGGTGCGGAATGCCACCTCCTCTGTAGCAGCAGTCTCTCTCATATCTGAAGATTGGTGGTCAACAGACGACGAGTGGAGTGTAAAATGGACTGGGCCGGTGATGTCCAAACTTGGTGCATAGATGAGGGACGCCAGTTGGAGCTGGGATGTTGGTGCCATCATGGTCAAGGGTGCGGCTTGGATAGAGAGTGGTCCGGCGATTTTGGGGCGTGGTTGGGTACACCAAGTTGTATGGTTCTGCTGTTCTAGACATGACAAGGCCTCATCTGGCCTCTTCACTTCCATGCTATTCATTACATGTTCCACCCCACATGAAGCATGGCTTGGGTCAGCCTCAGCTTCCGCTTGTGGTAACTCTATAATGGGGGGTATAGCATGAAGTGGGTGGGAGTGGGAAGAGGTCGGTGGACAATCCTTCCATCCGGCCCCTTGGGCAATAGAGACGAGAAGTTCTTCAAATATGACTTCCCAGATCGAGTAGACCCATGCTGAGGAGGGAGAGGGCGAGTACGTATCTTGTCATCGTCCTCAGCATTAGCCGCTCGTTCACCGGACTTCTGGCTTGCCAGAAGACGGGCTGAAATGGCACTGCAGTGCTCTGCGCTAACTGTGGGAATACTAGTTTCCATAGAAAATTCTGTCTGGGTACTGGTGTCATGGGGAATGCCCGGCCCGAGCTCTGGTGGTGGGTCGTCGCTGACACATGGTTTAAGCTGATCGAAGTGGATGACTGAGGTTAGGCCATCCGAAGCACGGATACGGTAGGTCACGTCCGACGTCTTACCTACTACCACATAGGGGCCTTCCCACTGGTAACTCAGTTTACTTGGCACGTTTGCAGACCGTCGTGAGTCGTGTACCCATACCATCCTTCCTGCTTCATATGGATTTCCATTCACCCTCCGGTCGTGCCATGTCTTTTGCCGCCGGTGTGCAGTGGATAAAGTTGCTCTCACTAACTCATGGGCCTGTTCTATCCGCTGCCGCAAGAGTTCAACATGGAGAGAAGGTGAATTTTTCTCTCCTGGTATCCAGGGCATAGCCAGATCCAGGGGTAAGGCTAATTCACGGCCTAACATTAACCAAGCAGGGGTGTAACCCATGCTGGAATGTACAGAAGTGTGGTAAGCCATGAGTACATATGGGAGTCGTAAATCCCAATCTCTGCAATCAAGGTGTGTTTCCTTTGCCAACATCTCCGCCAAGGTCCAGTTGAACCGTTTTACCATACCGTTGCTATGCGGATGATACGGTGTTGTTCTCGTCTTGATGACATGAAACAATTTGCAGAGCTCTGATATGAGCCGGCTCTCAAAATTACTCCCTTGTTTAGAGTGTGGCTCATAGGGCATACCGAAATGGCAGAATACATTACTTGCCAAGACCTCTGCTATGCTGGATGCCTCTTGGTCCGGCAAAGCAAATCCTTCCACCCACTTCGTAAAATAATCTTGTAATACGAGGATGTACTTGTTTCCATCATCCGTCGTATTCAAGGGTCCGAGCACATCAATAGCCACTCGCTCCCACGGTGCACCAACTAACTTAATTTGAAGAGATGCGAGATGGTGCTGGCCAACAGCGTGGTTTTGGCATGGGATACATTTGGCAACCCATGCCTTCGCACTATCGCGAATTCCGATTCAGTGGAATCTCTGTTTAATTCATGCCACCATTCTTTCCACGGCTAGATGCCTGACGTTATCATGTAGTTGTTGTAAGATGTTATTTCGATAACTTTCCGGGATCACCAGACGGTTGTTGATGTAAAGAACATTGTTGTTGATATGACATTCTTCGAACTGCTGGTAGTAATATTTGGCTGTTGGAGATAGTGGTGTCACAGATTCCCTGGGAGGACGTACCCCCCCCCCCCCCCCTGGATTCACGCATATATATGCTGTGTTTGCGCGTCTGTTGCTTGTTCATGTGCAGCTTTCTCCAGATTCCACTTTACGCACCGCAATTCAGGGAACTCAGGAGATGGCTGTGTAGATTGTGTCATGGTTGCAGCCACTTCGTGTTCATCTCCTTGCCCGATTCTGCTCAAGGCGTCGGCATTTCCATGCAATTTGCCGGGACGGTGAACAATGTTAAAGTTATAGGCCTGCAGGGATTCCTGCTATCTCGCTACCTGACCCTCCGGATGTTTAAGGTTTCTGAGCCAGCGTAGTGAGGCATGGTCTGTACAGAGAGTAAATGGGCGGCCATACAGAAAGTGTTTATAATACTTGACGAAATGTACCGCCACAAGTAGTTCTCGCTTTGTGGTTGTGTATCTTTTTTCTGTTTTCTTTAATGTATGTGAACCATAACCCAATACCTGATCCATTCCATCCTCTGTGACCTGAACTGCGCCAATAGCATAAGCTGATGCGTCAGTGTCCAAGATTGAAATTGAGGTTTGGATTTGGATGAGCAAGAATTGGGGCGGTCGTCAAGCGTTCCTTCAACACCCTGAAGGACCCTTCACACTTACTCGTCCACTCGAATAGTCGATCTTTTTCGGTGATCTTATAAATGGGTGAAGCGATCTCACTGACATGACGGATGTATCAGCGATAGTACTGGCAAAGGCCGAGAAATCTCCGAGTTTCTGTGACCGAAGAGGGCATTGGCCACTCTGCTACTGCCTTTGTTTTGACGGCTGAGTAGCTACTCCATCACCGGATATGACGTGGCCCAGGAACTCGACGCCCTGTCTGAAGAGATGACATTTCTTTGGTTTGAGCTTTAAATAAGCCGTGCGGAGTCTGGAGAGCACGGTGTCCAAATTGGTAAATATGTGTTCAAACGTGGGACCAAAGACGATTACATCGTCGATGTAACACAGACAGATTTCCCATTGCAGGGTAGTTAATACCTGCTCAATGAGACGCTCGAAAGTTCCAGAAGCGTTGCACAAGACGTAGGGCATTTTGCGGAATTGAAAAAGACCATCCATACATACAAATGCGGTCTTTTCCATGTCAGCTTCGTCCATGGCCACTTGCCAGTAACCACTAGCTAAATCAAGTGTACAAAATCACTTGGCTTCGGACAAGGAAGCCAAGGCCTGATCTATCCTAGGTAGAGGATATGCATCTTTAATGCTAAGATCATTAAGGTGGCAGTAGTCAATGCAAAACTGCAAGGATCCGCCATTCTTGCCTGCTAGTAGTATGGGGCAGTCCGCAACATGTCGTTTACTTGTTGATGAGCCTCCACTTCCATATGGATGTGGAGACATCATACCGATTCGGTAAGGTCTCTCCCGTGTGTCGTCTGAGATTTTTCAATTGAAGATGACTGGTCTCACCTAGGGCGGTGTCGCCGGACCATTCTGATAACGCTCTTTCTAGGTGAGTGTATGTAGGTGTGTAGTCGATCCCAAGGTCCGCGAGAACTTGGAGAGCTTTTCCAGAAAGTTTCGCAGCAAGATATTCTCCCATTTGCCGATCGTTCCACCTGTTTTTCCAACTAATGATCTCGAACTGAACTTTGTAGTTGGCCCAGTCGTTCTCCCAGCTAAATTCAGTGGGAAGAATTAATCGGCCAGGTCTACGTGAAGAACTGTGTGATGCAAAGCCGGGTGGTGATGGTAGTTGGGAGACTGAGGAGAATGCTGATGCAGGTCGACGTATAGGTGTTGGTGTTGGTGTTTCCCGTCGGCGTTGCTGATGATGATGAGGGTGCCTATCCCGAGAATTATGATGGCTTTTATGCGTACGTGAATTTGCTGATACCCGCCCTGATGCAGATCCATAGACCGGTGTTGGTCTATGGATGGGAGGCGTGGTGTTGTGTAGATGACTCAAGTGTTCTTCGGGTTGTTGCAGACATTCCTCATACAGTGGTGGTGCTATAGGCTGACGGGTGTGGTGTGTAGCGTGACTGATGTAACGATGGAACGGAGGTGCTGATTCCTCTCTTTGACGTCATGATGTTCCCTGAAAATAAGGTGGTAAATTTAACGGGGAAGACATATGATATTGTACATTATAATTGTCAGCCTGCCACATATCACCTACTGATGACATGGGTGAATGGTAACTTTGTGAAGGATAATACGTTTGCTCGTATATGGATCTTGGTCGAGATCTTCCACGATCCGGCCCCAATGGTATTGGTCTATCACGGATGTCTGAATTAGTGCGTAATTCAGTCGCCGCTTATGAGGCATCGCGGAATGTCCCCTCACTGATGGGCGAGAACTGTTGTAGATGCGGTGCTGGTGAGTTGGGTCACCACGCCACATGTGCACGATGAACGAAATGGCTGGTTGGCTCACAGTCTCGGGGTTTCAGATCCCGTGCAACACTGACCTGCGGTTAACAAAGACTGGGTCCTAAGGCCGGTGGAACTCAATTGTTCCCGTGGGGCCGTGTGACCATTGCCACTAACATTAAATTGAACTGTGTCAGCCCACGAATTGGTGTCACCGGTATGCCTGCCCATAACAATTTTGAAGCTATGGACTTACAAGGATTGTGATAAGTCTAAAAATAGTAATTGAGAAAATATAACCTATACAACCGCAAAGTTTGCTAGATAACAATGAGCATACGAATAATACATGACATAGAGACAGCTGATGAACATCTAAACGTGGAGACACCGGAGGTACCGCAAAGAACTTTGAGTCCGCAGAGGTACCCCCGCAAGGAGGCTCCCGCATACGAGATCACTAATTAACTAAATACAAGTTACAATACCTCTATGCTGAAAAGGATGAGGATACGAAACTCCTAGCGTGGCGAGAGGCATTGTGCCTCACGCGGGCATTACTTCTAAATGCTATAAAAATTGTGGTGAGAAGTAGTAACCTCGCGCAGGCCGCTGTCACTGGATATCTTGCAAGAGCTAAGTGCCTTGTGTGGGCCGCCGTTACAGGAAAATGCCTCCACTGCTGAAGCGGAGGAAAAATGTTGGCCAAAAAGGGCCCCTCTTTTATCCAACCAGAGTGCTGTGAAATTGTCACACACAGATTTTTATGACTGACCTATTATTACGGTGGGGATAGAGAGACGAATATCCACTGCAAATGCCCATCCTGTGAGGACGTGGCAGATTCCAACATCTTGTCCAGACATTTTAATGAGTTGGGTGGAGATGCGCATCTCGTCCGTCACCAAGTCCTATGGAGCTAAGTATTGGCCTGATGTTAGGTTTATAATCAGGTTGCCCACTATGCACTGCGGTGCGGGAGAAATATTCTAAAAGAAATATGAAATAATAATTATAACGTGTTCGCAGTGCTTCCTACATTGGCAAAGATAACTAACTACTAAGTATCCTAAGATACAAGGGGGTGGGGGGTGTATGTGACACCGTACCTTGGCCATCACCGCTCGGAAACCTCCGATAGTTTCCCAGAGTCGGATCAGCCCACGGTGTGGGTAGGGATATCCAGACATTTAAGAAGCCATCAGGCTTAGTGGAACATGAAAGGAGACAACAAGTTTATAGATATGAGGCCCTATACGTATGTTGGCCACTTTAACACAACCTTGCCGGTGTGGAGCTAGATTACCACAACGACCGGAATAGAGGCGTACACTATGTGTCTCCTAACGAAGAAATTGTCTCCAATCACATTAAACCCATTCTATCAAGGTGAATATTCAGGTTTAGTCGGTAGCATGCCGGGATAAACAGAGTTATAGCACGGACAGCGACCTCAGTGTAAAATTGTTGGTGGCGGGAGAAGATGATGCATATATAAATGTTGCTGTATAGTATCTCCTAATGCACTGCAGTCCTAAGTTTTCTATAAATAAACAAAACATATCAACAAGATGGCCGCTGGCCATATACCTAACTGACCAAATACAAAACGGTGACAGTATATGATTAGATTAGAACAGTGGTAATACAGGTTGATAGACCTAATACGGTGCAGGTAGTTAAAACACCTTACAGAAAACAAGGGTAACTATAAACAGTAATAATAAAGAAATCATAAAATGCGGGCCGAGGACCGGTATGGTAACTATTAGTCATCGGTACCTTTTACAGTAATAAATTATAATAATTAAAGATGTAATTAAAAATATCATGTATAGTTACTTGAATACCAAGTAGCCATTCTTATATAACGGGCTGCTATGTTACTGAAATTGAGACGTCACTATTCTTGTGACATAAGTTGACACGTTCTCTGAAAGCTGGATACGTCTCTGCATGTAGATCTGCCTCAAGACAGGGTTCCCGCATGCTGCTCCAGGATGGAAGCGGGACAAACTAAGTCCTACATAATAATACTGTAGTGATTTGCCCTGTAGGTGGGGCTTAGAATACACCTTCCATATCCTCTGCGTGTCATAAGAGGCGACTAAAGGAGGTAAGGGTGAGGTAACCCTGACAGAAACTTCGAGTGCTGAGGACGGAGGTTCCAGGCCGCACGGCGCACTCTAATAAACCATGGATCCACGCACTTAACGCTTATGATCATGTCGATAGTCACTTACAGGACTGGCGGCATGATCAGCGAACGAAAAGAAGAAGAATACTGTAGTGATGAAAGTTCCCGTCCGATGGCGGTAAGTTAAGAAAGCTAATGATAACCCATTAACAGGAAGGGTTATTAATATAATTGTAATTATGCCTGTACATATTAAAGCTTAACGGTGCGGGGTGGGCCAAATAGCTCTTGTGGGGCACCGGGCAAAGTTTACTTGGCTGCGGTCAAAACATAAAACAGGACACACACGACATGCAGTGTGATGCGTAAAGGTCCGCTTGTTGGCGTGGCTGGCAGATCCGGTGAGTTCTCCACCGAGGAAAATAGCCGCTCTACGTCATGTAGAATTACATGACTGGCCAACAAGGGCTCACCGCAAGAAGAGTTCCTGTATAGATGATAATTAAAAGAGGAACATATTTAAGTTCTAAAGTTCTTAGTGCGGTGAGACGGGAACTGCTTTGGTGCGGGCTGATTGGAAAACCTCTTGAAACTGAGATGATGTGTGTGTTTGACTTTGGTTAGTTCATCAGGTTCCCATACGTTGGGCAGCTCCCGACTGTTCGGCCACAGGCCGTCGATGCTCCCGATCTACTGAAATCATCCCTTTTTATACTAATGGGGACGTTATAACTGGCTGCCTCAACCAATCAGAATTCGCTGAACCAGCCAATCAGCGCACTGTAATCGTGTGACGTGTGCACAATTATTTAAATATTGTGATAGATATAGATGTGAAGATGACGTAGTGAGTCACGTGTTACACAAATCACTGATTATTTAACTATATACATACATATATATATATATATATATATATATATATATATATATATATATATATATATATATATATATATATATATATATATATATATATATATATATATACGCGCGATTATGACGCTATTTCTATATTTTGAGTATAATTTGTAGGGAAAAATCGGCGATAACTCAGCCATTTCTGAACCGATTTTAAAACTGTTTATAGTTTTGAATAGCCCGTCCAATTCAGATTCTGATCCATACCAGAAGTGACAGGAAAAAGTAATTTATAATAATTAAAGAGTACCAACTCTGTAAACTAAAAATACCATTTGCTCATGGACGTGTCGAACGTGTGTCGTCGAAACAGCGCCAGGCTCGTGCATGCGCACCACACGTTCTAACGAACTTACTTATTTTCATGACGAAAATCCTCTTGTATAGGCTTATACACGCTTATTGCTCTACCCAGGTGGTCGCGCTTTGAGGAACGAATCCAGGACGGGAGGCCTGTACCCAGCTTAGCTGGTACGGCCGGTACCTGACCGGTCGATCCGTGCTACACCATCTCATCTTATATTAGGTATTCAGGTGATAGAATATGTCATACATAACCCAGGGTTGCACGATTTTTCGATTATTCGATTAATCGCGATTATATGATTCAAAAAGATAGTGGACGATTATAAAATGAAATAATCATGTAATCGCCATGTTGAAATTTTTGTCAAGACGCTTACGCTTGTCAAACGCTGCTCACGTTACCAATCATGGAAACAAACATCCGGCTATGTGTGAATGATTAAATAAACTAAATAAATAACTGATTTGTTTGTATTGACTCATGATTAGTTTTGGATGAATAAAGATTGTTCACCTGGTCGCTATTTGTCATTGTTGTTGTAAACACACACGCTTATCCCGCGTTCCCCATTCTCTGTATAGTTATACGCTAACGGTTTTCCCAAAAAAGTTCTAAAACTGATAACATGGAAATTCAGTGCATTTTCTCCCGTAAAAATTCTCACCGCCTGCGCCTATGTTTAATGTATACCTCAAAACATCACTGGGAAGTGAAATTATTTGATTTGAGCGCCTAAATATTGCGTATTCTTTAATAAAGGTCGTTTATTACATCAAAATTAATCCACAATTTGATATTTTAAAAAAAATCACGTGATTCGCCTCCAATTGAAGAGTTTATTTTAGAGCGAGTACTCGGATATAAATATTCTGGAATCGGGGACTCGGAACTCGGGAATTTCTATATATTATCATTGCGCGATAGGAACTGAGTAGTATACCGATCTGAACAACGGGTACCCGCTTGATAAACTCCTGTTAGCGTATAATATCTCGCGAGAACACGCTGTCTCCCATCGCAAAAGAGCCGCTGGCTCGCCAACTTAAGAAGCCGGCTATATTGTCCTTCGTAATAATTCAGTTTGGATCATTTAATGTTAATCGGCGTTACAAAATTGATGCGTATTTTCTCCCGTACTTGTTTGGTACATAAATTTGGTGTTAAAATATATTTATAAGGAAGGTATTTAATCACGCCAAGACTGTTTTAAGCGCATTTTGACGACAAAAGTGTGGAATAAACTTTATTATATCTTGAACATACGTGGACTACTATTAGTATTAATCTAATAGGTGGTCGAGATTTACAAATCCGAGGCCTGTATTGACTTCTAGAGGGGCCAGAAATGTATCAGGGCAGAGATCGGTCTTAAGTAGACACACCCTGTGACACGATTGTTATTATTATACACGCTATTCTTACAATTTGCTCTTAAAAAAAATTTTCCCATACAATCTGCTGAGTTAGGGGGTGGGCTTCTAATACAGAGTTTTACCGTTTTGAAACTGCTAAGAAATCATTGGAGCTCATATGTCAAAGTTAGGGGGTGGGTTTCTATTAGAGCATAGGCTACAATTAAGTGAAATACGGTAACTTCCGTTTTCCGTCTAGAAAAATCTTGATACATTCTTTTGTTTGCAATCAGCAACTGGCTTATTCTGTCCATGTATGTATACCCAAGTGCCTAACCCATAATCTTACAATCTGCAGTGGAATAATAACGCCCTCTAAGCAGCCTTGACGTAGTTAATATAGTTCATGACTAATCGTATGATCGCGATTATTTTTTTTAAATGATCGCGATTATGAAAAGTGAATAATCGTACAACCTTAACATAACCCGTCTTATACTAGCTATTCAGGTGACAGAATATGTTGATAGGGTGATAGAAAATGTGATACATAAGCTCATCTTATATTAGCTATTCGGGTGATAGAATATGTCATACATAAAGTCATCTTATACTAGCTATATCAGGTGATAGAATATGTCATACATAAACTAATCTTATACTAGCTATTCGGGTGATAGAATATATCATACATAAAGTCATCTTATACTAGTTATTCATGTGATAAAATATGTCATACATAAACCCGTCTTATACTCGCTATTCATGTGATAGAATATGTTGATAGGGTGATAGAAAATTTCATACAAAAGCTCATCTTATACTAGCTATTTAGGTGATATAATATGTCATATATAAACTCATCTTATAATAGCTATTCAGGCGACAGAATATTCCAGACATAATCTCATCTTATACTAGCTATTCAGGTGATAGAATGTGTCAGACATGAAGTCATCTTATACTAGCTATATCCGGTGATAGAATATGTCATGCATAAACTCATCTTATACTAGCTATATCAGGTGATAGAATATGTCAGACATAAACTCATCTTATAATAGATATCCAGGCGATAGAATATGTTAGACATAAACCCGTCTTATACTAGCTATTCAGATGACAGAATATGTCATACATAAACTCATCTTATACTAGTTATTCAGGTGATAGAATATGTCAGACATAAACTCATCTTATACTAGCTATTCAGGTGACAGAATATGTCATACACAAACTCATCTTATACTAGTTATTCAGGTGATAGAATATGTCATACATAAACCCATCTTATACTAGCTATTCAGACGACAGAATATGTCATACATAAACTCATCTTATACTAGCTATTCTGGTGACATAATATGTCATACATAAACTCGTGTCATACTAGCTATTCAGGCAATAGAATATGTCATACATAAACTCGTCTCATACTAGCTATTCAGGTGGCAGAATATGTCATACATAAACTCATCTTATACTAGCTATTCAGATGATAGAATATATCATACATAAACTCATCTTATACTAGCTATTCAGCTGATAGAATATGTCATACATAAACTCATCTTATACTAGCTATTCAGATGACAGAATATGTCATACATAAACTCATCTTATACTAGTTATTCAGGTGATAGAATATGTCAGACATAAACTCATCTTATACTAGCTATTCAGGTGATAGACTATGTCAGACATAAAGTCATCTTATACTAGCTATATCAGGTGATATAATATGTCATACATAAACTCATCTTATACTAGCTATATCAGGTGATAGAATATGTCAGACATAAACCCGTCTTATACTAGTTATTCAGGTGATAGAATATGTCATACATAAACTCATCTTATACTAGTTATTCAGGTGATAGAATATGTCAGACATAAACTCGTCTTACACTAGCTATTCAGGTGATAGAATATGTCATACATAAACTCATCTTATACTAGTTATTCAGGTGAAAGAATATGTCATACATAAACCCATCTTATACTAGCTATTCAGATGATAGAATATGTCAGACATAAAGTCATCTTATACTAGCTATTCAGGTGATAGAATATGTCATACATAAACTCATCTTATACTAGCTATTCAGGTGATATAATATGTCATACATAAACTCATCTTATACTAGCTATTCTATTCAGGCGACAGAATATTCCATACATAATCTCATCTTATACTAGCTATTCAGGTGATAGACTATGTCAGACATAAAGTCATCTTATACTAGCTATATCAGGTGATATAATATGTCATACATAAACTCATCTTATACTAGCTATATCCGGTGATAGAATATGTCAGACATAAACTCATCTTATAGTAGCTATTCAGGTGACAGAATATGTCATACATAAACCCATCTTATACTAGCTATTCAGATGATAGAATATGTCATGCATAAACTCATCTTATACTAGCTATTCAGGTGATAGAATATGTCATACATAAACTCATCTTATACTAGCTATTTCAGGTGATACAATATGTCATACATAAACTCATCTTATACTAGCTATTTCAGGTGATAGAATATGTCAGACAAAAAGTCATCTTATAGTAGCTATTCAGGTGATAGAATATGTCATACATAAACCCATCTTATACTAGCTATTCAGGTGATATAATATGTCATACATAAACTCATCTTATACTAGCTATTTCAGGTGATACAATATGCCATACATAAACTCATCTTATACTGGCTATTTCAGGTGATAGAATATGTCAGACAAAAAGTCATCTTATACTAGCTATTCAGGTGATAGAATATGTCATACATAAACTCATCTTATACTAGTAATTCAGGCGATAGAATATACCATACATAAAGCCATCCTAATACCCATTTTATCCTAGCTATCCAGTCTGTGAACAGTACGACGATTCGTTGATAATCTAGGCAAAGCAACTGTTCTAATTATTTCATAAAACTCCCAATGCTATAACTTATAACAAATTAGATTATATAATTAACTAACAAAATCCACTATGGTACTACAGGTAAATGGGGACTACCAGGCAAGACAAATACCGACTCAACCTATCTCCATACTGCTCAATAATGTCAAACATTACATTACAATAAGGTCCCATGGTTTACATCCAAAAGGCAGATTCTCATCGCAGAGGCTTTACCGTACTGTTACCTTCATTGCAGGGCCTCGGTGATCACAACTATTGCCGCAACCCTGATGGTGACAATCGGCCCTGGTGCTGGGTAGACATCTTTGAAAACCGATATGGGTTTTGTGGTGGTATTGAACAATGTGCCAATATTTCTCAATCTGCAGACATGGTCCAAGCCACAGAATTGCCTCAAAGTAAGGGTCTAGTTTAAACTGCAGAACCAATTAAAAGCAATGCTATACGTAGCCTAAGCTACAGAACTACCTCGATGGTAATGGTATGTTATCTAGTCTTAGCCTAAGCTGCATATTATGAAGTTCATAATGGTGGTATTCCTATTCTAAACACCGGAAAAGCTGCAAAGTAAGGGTAGTTCAAGGCTTAAACTACAGAACAGCTTCAAAGCAATGGTAGACCTAGCCGAAACTACAGAGCCACTTCAAGGTAAGGGTAGTCTAACTAGTCTTAGCATAAATACAGAGCCACTTCAATGTAGGGATAGTCCTAGCAGACCTATACACCACAGAATAGCGGCAACGTAAGGACAGTATTTGTGTGAACTACAGAACCACCTCTAATACAGGTCTAGTCTAAGCCACAGATCAGCGTGAATGTAAGCGTAGTGTTAATCTATATCACAGACCCATCTCCAAGTAAGTCCTAGTCTAATTCACATGTAAGTAAGGTGTTTAGTTATAGAGGGTAGACTCTGTCTATTATTCTTTGAGTATTGCATAGAATCTAACTGATGAATTTGTACAAATCTGCAGCCCAACATGGATTTCCTTTTTAATATGATGGGCTGAATTTCCCGTGTCTGATCTAATAATAATAATAATAATAATAATAATATTAATAATAATAATAATAATAATAATAATAATAATAATAATAATAATAACTAGAACACATTTACTGAAGTAACTGTAAATCTGTGATGACTGGGTATTAAGGAGTATTATAAGCCCTCTTCTCATATGATCTTCTCACATGTCTGATGCTGATCTGATAAAAAGTCTAAGTGTTGTCCCAGTTCAAAGATCCATAGTTGAAATTCCCATACTTTTACACAGGGTATGGAAAAGCTGTTTTCTTGAAAACCGATAGCATTGACCCTAAAGTATAAAATAATGTGTCCTGATTTGACGAAAGGCAGGTAACTTATGCCAAACGTGAAAACTGCGAAAGATTTGCCCCTGAATGACCTTGACCCGAAGGGAGATATTTAAATTTTCATCAGAAATTATTTAGGTCTCTCAAGGCTCTAGAATCTGGCCAGGTTTGAAGAGAATCGGAAGAAAACTATAGGAGATAACACTGTTCCAATATTGCTCCCATAGGTTTACTATGGGGATATGTGGCAGCCAAAAGCTAATTTTCTTGAAAACCCTTTGTCAAATCAACCAGACCACATCAAGGGAATATGAGCGCTAGAAGTTCACCAAATTTCAAGTCGATCGGACCAAAACTCATTTTGGCGGCCATTTTGGAAAAAATATTTTGAACAGATTTTTTTTTTCACCCCAAGTTCATTTCTGCAAAAAGAATTTTGGGTCATTTTGACCCCAAAAAGTTCGTCTGGCCGTCATTTAAAAAAATTTTTTTTTGATATTAATAATAATAATAATAATAATAATAAGTATAATAAGAAAGATCCTGAGTAAAAATAACAATCTGCGATTGCATCGCAGATTAATAAGAAATATCCTGAGTAAGAATAACAATCTGCGATTGCATCGCAGACTAATAAGAAAGATCCTGAGTAAAAATAACAATCTGCGATTGCATCGCAGATTAATAAGAAATATCCTGAGTAAAAATAACAATCTGCGATTGCATCGCAGACTAATAAGAAAGATCCTGAGTAAAAATAACAATCTGCGATTGCATCGCAGATTAATAATAATAATAAGAAAGATCCTGAGTAATTATAATAATCTGCGATAGATCGCAGATTAATAAGAAAGATCCTGAGTAATTATAATAATCTGCGATAGATCGCAGATTAATAATAATAATAATAAAAATAATAAGAATAATAATAAGAAAGATCCTGAGTAATTATAATAATCTGTGATAGATCGCAGATTAATAATAATAATAAGAAGAAGAAGAAGAAGAAAAATAAGAATAGTAATAATAAGAAAGATCCTGAGTAATTATAATAATCTGCGATAGATCGCAGATTAATAATAATAATAAGAATAAGAAAGATCCTGAGTAATTATAATAATCTGCGATTTCATTGCAGATTAATAAGAATAAGAAAGATCCTGAGTAATTATAATAATCTGTGATAGATCGCAGATTAATAAGAAAAATAATAATAATAAGTAAGATCCTGAGTAAAATTAACAATCTGCGATTGCATCGCAGATTAATAAGAAAGATCCTGAGTAAAAATAACAATCTGCGATTGCATCGCAGATTAATAATAATAATAATAAGAAAGATCCTGAGTAATTATAATAATCTGCGATAGACCGCAGATTAATAAGAAAGATCCTGAGTAATTATAATAATCTGCGATAGATCGCAGATTAATAATAATAATAATAATAATAATAATAAGAATAATAATAAGAAAGATCCTGAGTAATTATAATAATCTGTGATAGATCGCAGATTAATAATAATAATAATAATAATAATAAGAAGAAGAAGAAGAAAAATAAGAATAATAATAATAAGAAAGATCCTGAGTAATTATAATAATCTGCGATAGATCGCAGATTAATAATAATAATAAGAATAAGAAAGATCCTGAGTAATTATAATAATCTGCGATTTCATTGCAGATTAATAAGAATAAGAAAGATCCTGAGTAATTATAATAATCTGCGATAGATCGCAGATTAATAAGAAAAATAAGAATAATAATAATAAGAAAGATCCTGAGTAATTATAATAATCTGCGATAGATCGCAGATTAATAAGAAAAATAAGAATAATAATAAGAAGAAAGATCCTAAATAATGATAATAATCTGCAATAGATCGCAGATTAATAATAATAAGAAAGATCCTGAGTAATTATAATAATCTGCGATTTCATTGCAGATTAATAAGAATAAGAAAGATCCTGAGTAATTATAATAATCTGCGATAGATCGCAGATTAATAAGAAAAATAAGAATAATAATAATAAGAAAGATCCTGAGTAATTATAATAATCTGCGATAGATCGCAGATTAATAAGAAAAATAAGAATAATAATAAGAAGAAAGATCCTAAATAATGATAATAATCTGCAATAGATCGCAGATTAATAATAATAAGAAAGATCCTGAGTAATTATAATAATCTGCGATAGATCGCAGATTAATAATAATAATAAGAATAAGAAAGATCCTGAGTAATTATAATAATCTGCGATTTCATTGCAGATTAATAAGAATAAGAAAGATCCTGAGTGATTATAATAATCTGCGATAGATCGCAGATTAATAAGAAAAATAATAATAATAAGTATAATAAGTAAGATCCTGAGTAAAAATAACAATCTGCGATTGCATCGCAGATTAATAAGAAAGATTCTGAGTAAAAATAACAATCTGCGATTGCATCGCAGATTAATAATAATAATAATAAGAAAGATCCTGAGTAATTATAATAATCTGCGATAGATCGCAGATTAATAAGAAAGATCCTGAGTAATTATAATAATCTGCGATAGATCGCAGATTAATAATAATAATAATAATAATAATAATAATAAGAATAATAATAAGAAAGATCCTGAGTAATTATAATAATCTGTGATAGATCGCAGATTAATAATAATAATAATAATAATAATAATAAGAAGAAGAAGAAAAATAAGAATAATAATAATAAGAAAGATCCTGAGTAATTATAATAATCTGCGATAGATCGCAGATTAATAATAATAATAAGAATAAGAAAGATCCTGAGTAATTATAATAATCTGCGATTTCATTGCAGATTAATAAGAATAAGAAAGATCCTGAGTAATTATAATAATCTGCGATAGATCGCAGATTAATAAGAAAAATAATAATAATAATAATAAGAAAGATCCTGAGTAATTATAATAATCTGCGATAGATCGCAGATTAATAAGAAAAATAAGAATAATAATAAGAAGAAAGATCATAAATAATGATAATAATCTGCAATAGATCGCAGATTAATAATAAGTATAATAAGAAAGATCCTGAGTAAAAATAACAATCTGCGATTGCATCGCAGATTAATAATAAGTTTAATAAGAAAGATCCTGAGTAAAAATAACAATCTGCGATTGCATCGCAGATTAATAAGAAATATCCTGAGTAAAAATAACAATCTGCGATTGCATCGCAGATTAATAAGAAAGATCCTGAGTAAAAATAACAATCTGCGATTGCATCGCAGATTAATAATAATAATAATAAGAAAGATCCTGAGTAATTATAATAATCTGCGATAGATCGCAGATTAATAAGAAAGATCCTGAGTAATTATAATAATCTGCGATAGATCGCAGATTAATAATAATAATAATAATAATAAGAATAATAATAAGAAAGATCCTGAGTAATTATAATAATCTGTGATAGATCGCAGATTAATAATAATAATAAGAAGAAGAAGAAGAAAAATAAGAATAATAATAATAAGAAAGATCCTGAGTAATTATAATAATCTGCGATAGATCGCAGATTAATAATAATAAGAAAGATCCTGAGTAATTATAATAATCTGCGATAGATCGCAGATTAATAATAATAATAAGAAGAAAAATAGGAATAATAATAATAAGAAAGATAAGAATAATATTAAGAAAGATCCTGAGTAATTATAATAATCTGCGATAGATCGCAGATTAATAATAAGAAAAATAAGAATAATAATAAGAAAGATCCTGAGTAATTATAATAATCTGCGATAGATTGCAGATTAATAATAATAATAAGAATAAGAAAGATCCTGAGTAATTATAATAATCTGCGATTTCATTGCAGATTAATAAGAATAAGAAGGATCCTGAGTAATTATAATAATCTGCGATAGATCGCAGATTAATAAGGAAAATAAGAATAATAATAATAAGAAAGATGCTGAGTTATTATAATAATCTGCGATAGATCGCAGATTAATAAGAAAAATAAGAATAATAATAAGAAGAAAGATCCTGAATAATGATAATAATCTGCGATAGATCACAGATTAATAATAATAAGAAAGATCCTGAGTAATTATAATAATCTGCGATAGATCGCAGATTAATAATAAGTATAATAAGAAAGATCGTGAGTAAAAATAACAATCTGCGATTGCATCGCAGATTAATAATAAGAAAGATCCTGAGTAATTATAACAATCTGCGATAGATCGCATATTAATAATAAAAAGACAATAGCTATACTCACTTTGACCAAACATTGACCACAGGATACAGATCACCCATTCATATACTGTCAACACGTGTGGCATGGTAAACTGTTTGCCAAATGTGAAATCATGCCATCATGGCTTTTGATTAGGAAATGGGAGTTTCAAATTGACTCGATAGGTTGAATCATGATGACCCAAACTTTGCGGTTGTCTGCTGATTTGTGCGTTGCTGTTGATGTCAACTTATCAATGAATCCAATGGCCTGGGAAACTCTAGACAATGAGGTAAGTCTCTTGGGCGTATGTTTACCATACAACGAAGATTTTAGTGCTCACCCTCTGATGTATGTTGTTTTATCGAACTATTTATCGATAGATAGTGTAACTCAGCCTGAATGATCTCTTTCAACCAATGAAGCAAACTGTGTGATAACTGAAGACGACAATGACTAAGAAAGACTGTGATTGAGATTAAATTCTTTATGAAAAGAAATGATCAGCTGCAAATTGATAGACTGATGGCAGACTGATGTAAAATATTGCAGTTGATTATATATTATATATATATATATATATATATATAATTATTGCAATGGCTTACAGAAAAATTAATCAATTATAAATTTATTTCTCTAGCAGATTGAGATAATAAGATACATGATTTAGGTTAATTGTAACATTGTTGAATTACGAACGGCCGCTACAATTTTCATTTTCCATTTAACAAATAATGCCCTGAGGATCACTTTCAGGCCCATTGAGTTGGAGCCAGAATATGAGGAGCATCACCAGTAGCCTGCTTGTTGAAAGGTTAATCTTGGAGAATATGAGGATCGTCATTAGTAGCCTGATTGGTGAAGATTAATCCCTCGTGGCCTGCTTGTTGAAAGGTTCATCCGGAGAAATGTTATATAAAGACGGATTTGCTAGCATTGGAAGCGTACTTTCGAGTACTATTATCTCCCGAAATATCTATTTTTGGTAAAGATTTTTTTATGGCCGTTTACATTTTATGGTATTCCAGCAATGCAGAGTCAAATTGCGTTTAAGGTTTGCTAACATGGTAAGGGCATCTATAAAGACTCTTTTGCACATACTAGAAACCTTATTCTTCAAATATTAAATTATTAGGTAATCCTGTGGCATTAGGTGTATTTATGTGGGCGCACAGAGACATTGCCCATCCCGCACACAGAGCATGCATAATGTCAACTGCATGCATAATGCCACGTATTAAGTCATTTTAGGAATGCATTGTCTCTCATTATTTTAGAAACAATAAAGTATTTATCACTGGTTATGGTACGTGTATTCTGTATTTCCATTTACCAAATCAATTTAGGAATGGATTATCTCCCTTTATTTTAGAAACGATATAGGTTTCATTGTCGGTTATGGAAAGTGTATTCTATATCGCTTTTTTAATTTTGTGCACGCTGATACTACTACTACTACTACTACTACTACTACTACTACTACTACTACTACTACTACTACTACTACTACTACTACCCTTTAATGTACACCATAAGTTCCAGTCAATTAGTGTGGTTGTGAGACAGGTAGTTGAAAGCTTATCCGGTAAAAGAGGATATTTATCCTCTGGATGGTGGGCTAGTGGTTAGAGTACTCTCTTCAAAAGTGCTAGGTGGAAGGTGCCACAGAATTGCCTCGGTTTGAACCCCGCTCACGTCGAAAACTGAAAAGGTAAAAATTGCATTCCGATGATTACTGAACTATATCCTAGTGCAAGAACATCGTCAATGACAGGGTTCATAGAACTAATGCTTGACAATAATAAAAAAACTACTACTACTACTACTACTACTACTACTACTACTACTACTACTACTACTACTACATCATAATGTGTTTGTCACCGGGATAAAAAAAGGGACAGGCTATCGCAAAACGGAAATTTTTACAAAAAATAACTTTGCTGTGATTAACCATAATTTGAATGCGCATAAGTTTGAAATATTAAGAAATAGAAGGGTTCATTCTGAGGTGGCCCGTTTTTCCCCGCCTTCCCCTATCTAGCATCATTTCTTATGCCATACATTTGAAGTGCTCTTCTCACATCTCTAATGAAATGCACTCTGGTACTCCTCAATAGAAACATGTGTTCTTCTCACATGTCTAATGGAATTATGGTACTCCTCAATAGAAACATGTGTTCTTCTCACATGTCTAATGGAATTCTGGTACTCCTCAATAGAAACATGTGTTCTTCTCACATGTCTAATGGAATTCTGGTACTCATCAATAGAAACATAAACCAATGTGATGTCACCCTCAAATTCTGCTCTTGCAGCATGCTTTCAATATACGTGTAGACATATTAAACACACGCACGCATGCAAACGTTCGCACGCACGTACGTACGCACGCACACACTAACGCACGCACGCACGCACGCACGCACGCACGCACGCACGCACGCACGCACGCACGCACGCACGCACGCACGCACGCACGCACGCACGCACACGCACACATGCATACACATGCATGCACACATGAACGTGTGCGCGCACACACGAATGCGTGCGCACAGACAACACTCGCACGCACTTGCACACATATGCATGCACCATTAGTCATTCCGCAGAAGACTAGCATGGGTTGCCCACCCACCCACGCAAATTTGAAGACAAACTAATCTCTTCACTTTCTTAAAGTTCTCAAAAATTGATGTGATCGGTTCTAGTGTGAAGGTGCCAAAAATCACGAACAAAGAGTTGAAGTTGATGTTGCGAGGATTTTAATTAAAATGTTGTAGACTAAAGATGATGTAGCAGTACTGGTGTTGTGGTGGACATGTGTAAATCATATTTGATGGTGGCCTGCACATATACATAAACAGACACTTTAAAGATGTGGCAGCGGTAGCTAATAACGTACACACAATTTCAGATAAAACGGTGTATAAGAATAATAATGGACGAACGGACAGGCGGTACGTGGACAAGACATTCGTCTATTTAATGCAGACAATTGTCTGACAAAAAATTATGGACCGACGGGTGGCTGGACGGACGGGCGAAATGATTAATTGCGAAATGACCACGTTCGAAAACTGTATACAAAACATATATAGCTATAATAAATCGATAAGCATAATTATGTTTACCAAAAACTTCTCAGGATGACGAAAACTTGATGATATAAGATGATATGTAAGGAAAACTTTATCAATGATATTAGTACTTGAAATAGGTGTAAACCGATCAAAGTCTGAGCTCAATTGTGTAGAAAAACACACGCAAGGAGTCCAAGCACACTTACTCTCACGGTTCAACACTAAACGGATTAACCCCTCCTAATACAATGACAGACGTATGCACGCACGCACGCACGCACGCACGCACGCACGCACGCGCACACACACACGCATGCACGCACGCACGCATGCATGCACACAAGCACGACAGACATACAATAAACAGGACGGATATATTTACAATAAGTAGGGAGTCATAAAGTGGTTAACTTGACTGACCACTGCTCCACCCGACGCTGACGAACTGGTAACATTTTGTTAAAGCTGCAGTATGTATGATTACTGTATTCTGCGGCTGTAGTAGTAGAAATATCCTACAGCTGCAATCAGTCCTTCTTCGCTTTTGTCAACTGTGTCTTGTCCTCAGCCGAAATCCTTAGCTTCCTCAGGTCCATTCATGACTTGAGTTTACCGAGTCCTGCTTTCTTTAGGTCACCTCGTAGCACGCTTAGCAGATTTATGCAATGACGTCCTCTCCTGGCTTTGTATTTGCTGGCTTCGAGTAGGGAGAATTCCAAGGCTCACTGTGCTGGTGTCTCTTCTGGAATCCTTAGCACATGGCCAAACATGGACCATCTTTGCTGGGCGATATTTACAGACAGCAGCGACGTATTACACATCTTGTATAGTGCACTATTGGAAATTATGCTGTCTGGCCATCGGTGTCCAGTGACGGTGCGTAGGTGTTTGTGGTGGCAGGCATCGAGTTTGTCTAGAGCTGCCTTTGGAGCTGGCCAGCTGTTACAGTTATACAGCATCAAGGATACGCAGGTTGCATTGTACAAACGTAGCCTCTTTATCAAGGACATCTTTGATCTACGAATCCATAGCTTTCAGAAGGACTGAAACGCTATGTTCCCCATTACGCAGAGTGCAGAAATATCAGCAGTACTGCAAAGCAGTGAGACTAGGATTTTACTTTTCCTCCATGGTTCGCTGCTACGAAGTGGGTCGTCATTTTCTATAGTTTCATGCTTTGTCGATAGGTATATGTGGGTGACCTCTGTTTTGGATTCATTCATAAAGAGATTCTCAATTTTTAGTTTGCTTGCAGCTATTGGGAGAAGTTCGTCAAGGGGTTTCTTTTCCTCGTCTATGAAGTCCACATCGTCGGCATATTCCATCTCTAGCGGCATGCCCAGTATTGACACTGGTGAGGGGGGGGGGGGTTGGTCTGGGGAACCTTCCCGGACAGATTTCAATGTAGCAGCAAGGTACCAGGTGAAAAGCACCGGAGATCGACCATCTCCCTGTGGGGAGCCGATTGATGTCTCAAACTCTACAAACTTCACTGACTTGGCTTGTACTCTCAGCTTGGTGTCTGCAAGCATCTTCATTGCAACTGGCCGGGGTGTAGTACATCTAGGATCTTTGAACGTTTAATTGTGTCGAAGGCTCGTGGCATGTCAATGCCCACTTTGTGGAAGCCCCAGTGTTTGGACATGACTACCGACACACGCATGCGTTGAGCCCATACAATGTCTGCGCAGCTGCATCCATGTTTTAAGCCACTTTGACATGATCCGGTGAAGTAATCTATCTTGTGACGGATGCGGCATAGAGTAACATTGGATAGGATTTTCCGTATGCTGTTGAGGAGCACATTGGGCTGCAGATTGGCTGTGGGGTGGGGCAGGTGGTTTCTTGGGTTTGGGTAGTGCAATAATGGTGTATTGGCATACAGCGCCGATGGGAAGGTGGTGCATAAAAGGTGAATTGATTAGGTGCATGGGCGGTTTTAAGATAATGTCACTTGCATATTTGAATAGTTCTTTGCTCATGCCATCAGGTCCAGATGCACGTCCATTTTTCAGGGCTTTAAGTGCTTTCTCAACTTATGCTGTTTTACTTGGTGTTAGTAATGGCCTGGGGTCTCCTGAGAATGGGTGCAAAGGCTCATCATCGTTGTCAGTGAACTGTTCCTTGAACCATTCTCAGATCGCCTCGGCTTTTCTCTGGTCAGTTCTGATAAAGTGTCCTTCAGAGTTGTGTGCAGTAAATGGTAGTGTGTAGTCAGTAACTCTCAGGCTCAGGCTGCCCGAAACATTTTGTGACAGTCATCCATGGCAGTGATTTCATCTGCTAGGGAGTCTGCCTTTTGAATAACAAGATGTTTTAAGCGTTCGCTAATGTGGCGCAGAATAATATTGTGCTCCCGGCGTAGTTTGGTGCAGTCTTCACTTTGGCCACTTTGATAGATGCGCAGCCATAATGCTTTCTGCTATGCTGACACTTTTACCACTAGAGGGTTGTCAGTATCCCTTGTTTTGTTGTTTTAAGAACACCTATGTTCCTGGTAGCGGATGATTCCATAAATTTCAGTATTTTGAATCGAAGCTGACATCGATGTTAGCTATCTGCTCCCCGAGGCCTTTTTTGTATGGCATTTGAGTGTCAGTGTCGCTGATGAGCTTGGGTAGGTTGTAGGTGACTCTACCCTCTTGCCTGTTATGGTGTTTATATATTAGGTAGAGATCGCTCATCTGAAGGCATGTAATGACTAGCTTATGGTCAGAATTGAGGTCTGTGCCTCCATATGAACGAGTGTTCCGGAGTACGGGGTTTTCTTCTGTCTTGCATAGTATGAGGTATATTTGGTTGAAGACAGCTGTTGTAGCCTTAGAATCATTTGGGTCTTTGCAATCAGTAATGTGTCCAGGCCGTGTTGTCCAGTGATGGCATGGGTGTTTGAAAGCCGTGTTCTGACAAATAGGCCATTGAAACTAAGGAATGCCACCAGTGCATCTCCATTGCTGTTGCGTGTGCCCTCTCCATAGGATCCTATGCATAAACCAAGTCCTGAACTTTTGTCTGCGATTCCGAGGTTACCCAGCTTGGAGTTGAAATCTCCACTCACACAAACAGTTACCATCTAGCTGGGATTGTAATGGCGGAGCTCAGTTCTCCATAGAAGGAATGTAATATTGCTGGATTCTCTTTGGCTTTTTCGGTAGTTGGGCCGTATGTGTTGACAATTCGACACTTAGTGGTGGTGTGTTTTTGCATAGGTATAGCCAGGTCGATGAATGCAATGCGATCACTGACGTATCGAAAACTAATGGCATGATCCAAGACCCTTGGTCCGATTATGAAGCCTAAGCCCCGGTATGTGGCCTGTTTTTGCTCCATGAGCACTAGCTTATGGCCTGTCTGTAGTTGCTGCTCTGGGTGTTTAGCTACTTTAGTCTCTTGAATTCATGCAATATCGATGTTATAGTGTTCATAGTCTGCAGTGCCATCGCTAACTAGAGAAACCATACCACAATGGCTAAACAGTAATGCATGGCAATGTAATAGTCGTCACATTGACCCTGTGTCATTGATAATGGATATATATTTCAAATAAATCTAAGTATTTGTTACTTTATTTAATAGTTTGTGGAGTTGTACAGGAGGTTATCGACACTATTTAGACATGTAACCATATTGTTTACTTTATTACATTAGAAACTGGTTGGCAGAATGAATTATCAATAAATGGTTTTCAGGCAGAATGTAAAACTAATACAATAATCATGACACCCCCCTTTCTAAGAGGTATGTTTATGAAAATAAGTAACTACCAATTAATTATATGCTCAGAGTCTTAAGTTGTTAATTATTGGTAAAGTTTTCACGGAAAAATTACTGTTTTGAAAAGTGTTCACACGTTGATTGTTGTTACAGTTAAGTGACCATGGAATTTAGTCAATTCTTTTATTGGTGTGATTGCTTATAAAACTGAAATATAATAATGAATAATTAAATGTAATTAAGGATAGAGTCCTATAATCTGTAAATAACGGATACAGTTTCTATAAATCCATCATCTTGGTTGGAGGTACCACACGCCCAGATCACGTGCGATGCTGACCATCATCCAAGGGCGGTAGGTTAGAAGGTGGTGGATTAACATCAAGCAATTGCCCGTTACACACAAACACGAATCTCGATCATTCCGATGAGAACCAGTTGTATCACAACCCGATGGTGTAGACAGTTCAAGCGGATCCTATTCGAATCGTTTTAACTAGCGGATCTATGTCCTGAATATTTACATGACTGCGACGAAGGATGGACCTGGAAGGAATCTGTATCACGTAAGACTGAGGTTCCAGATGTCTCTGAACAACTGTTGCTGGTGACCATCGTTTGGTGACGTGATCCTGAATGCGACCATCCTGATCAGGAATTAGAGGTGCTATATCTGTGGCGTGTTGATCATGGTAATGTTTCTGACTGTCCTGTCTCTGTTGTAACAGGGTGATGATTTCGTCACAGTGGCATGCTGTATTTGCGATGTGAACATGAAGATTTGCCTTCAGCTTTCTGGCGTATAGTAGCTCACCTGGACTAGGTATTATGTGGTCTATCGGCGTTGAACATAGACAAAGAAGTGCCATGTTGGAATCTAATCCATATGATTTAGCTTTCTTAAGCATAGATTTTACCATCCCAATTGTTCTCTCTACAAAACCGTTTGATTGTGGGTAATGAGGAGAACTTGTCACATGGTCGAAACACCACGTCCTAGCAAAGTACTCATATCCTTCTGATGCGAACTGTGGACCATTGTCACTTATCACACGATCTGGTATACCTTGTTCAGAAAATAGCTGTTTAGTGGCGTTAATGACAGCTTGGCTTGTGCATTAAGCTGGCATTTTGCGAATGAACGGAAACTTTGAATAATAGTCTGCGACAATTAAGTAGTTTTCACAGATGAAGTAGAACAATTCTGTTCTGAGAATTTTATGTGATAACAATGTTTGTTTTGTTTGTGTTTTTTGGAACTCCTGACAAATAGCACAGTAGTTTACAATTGATTCAATGTCATTGTTTATATTTGGCCAAAACACAATCCTTCGCATAGAGTTTGCATTTTTCTATGCCCTGATGGCCTTCATGTATCTTGGACAGAATTAAGTCCTGCATTGTTTTTAGAATAATCATGCATTCTCCTTTGAGAAGTATTCCATTTTCTACTGAAAGATCATCACGAAATGATCAATACGGTCTGTGTTTAGTTGGAAGGTCTTTAATTCTTTCTGGAAACCCTTCCATGATGATGTCCCGGAGAGCAGTCAATGTAGGATCGCGATTTGTCTGTTCGCGGAGCTGACTTAGGCGTTCATTGCTAGGATGTACAAAACCGATCCGTAGGTCACGGCCTATTGGTTTATTCTCTTTGGTTGGAAGCCGTGAGAGTGTGTCTGCCAGGAGGATTGTTTTTCCAGTTCTGTACTCGATCGCGATGTCATAATTTTGGAGACTCAAGAGCAATCTTTGGAGTCTTGGTGGCGCGGCAGTCAAGTTCTTATGTTGTATCATTTCAAGCAGTTTCTGATCACTTATGACTGTGACATGTTTACCAAACACATAGGTATGAAAACGTTCGCACCCAAACACTACAGATAAAAGCTCTCTTTCGTTATTGGCATAGCGTGACTTTGTATCTGACAGGGGTATAGAAGCAAATTCGATTGGTTTGCCTCCTTGGATCAGTACAGCTCTAAGACCTCTTGCTGATGTGTCAACCTCTATTGTGGTTTCTTTCACTTGATCGAAATATGCTAATATGACTTCCATGCTAATTAACTCTTTAATTTTCTGAAAGGACTGTTCATGAGATTCTCTCCAATTGAAGACCGTTAACTTTCTTTAGCAGATCACGGAGTGCTGCAGTATGATCATATAGATTCGGAATATAAGCTGACATGTATATAACCATGCTGAGAAATTCCTGGATCTCTGATTTACTGGTTGGTGTTGGCATTGATTTGATGCCTTCCACCTTTTAAGAATCTGGATGTGCACCATCTTTGTCATACACCAAACCGAAGAATTCCATTTGTGGACGTTTGATGAAGCACTTATCACCATTAAACATGAGGCCGTGTTCAGACATGACTCACTTTAAGTGGTGGAGATTTTTATCACGCCGCTCTTCTGTTTTATCGAATACTGCAACATCATCTGATATTCCGATCATTCCAGGGCATCGCTCAAGGATTTGATCCATACTCTGTCGGAACATGTCCTGTGACATGACGAGACCGAATGGCATTCTGTAACAGTACTGGCCAAATGGTGTATTGAATGTCATTAACTTTGCACTTTCGTCATCCAGCTTTATGGACCAATAGCTACTCTTGGCACCCATCTTACTGAAACATGTCGAACGCGCGAGTTTGTATGTGATTTCTTCTAATGTAGGGGTTTGTTGTGACACTGCTTAATGTCTTTCAGATCTAGACATATGCAAATTTGCTCGTAAGATTTGCGCGACACAACCATGCTATTCACCCATTCAGTGGACTCTTTAATTTTGTGCATTACGCCATCACCTTCCATCTTGTCTAGCTCTGTTTTGAGTTAATCTTTTAAATGGATTGGACACTTACGCAAAGCATGTATAACTGGTGTGGTCTGAGCGACTGTTACAATATGACAGGTACCTGAAAGTTAACCGATATGGTCAAATTGATCTGGATATATACACTTTAAATGTTCAGTGGATTTGATTGGTTCTAGCATTTTAGACTGCTGTTGGTTTATTGTGCAATGAACTGTGACCAATGAAGTGTTTGTCTCGCAAACTGGGAAGACCTATAATCACAGAACCATCTGACTCAACGATATATAATTCAGTATCGACCCAGTTTGATTGATCATATTTGCAAGGATTCTTGATGTAACCATACTAAGGAATTTCTGTCCCATTGTAGGCAGTTAACATCATGTCTTTTTACTGATCAAACCAGATTTTGGATATGCGTCTGCATCCAGTTTCTGACGATATAGTCTACAAAACATACGAATTGGAAGGATATTACCTTTGGCTCTGGTGTCAACTTTTACTCTAAGATTTGCGATTTTGCTCTTTTCGAGCATTTTCATTTGAACGTATGTGTATGCTTCATCATCATTTTCAGGCCTACTGATGCTGTTAATGGTCAAATAGCTAAACTGTTCATCTGTATTGCTATCGTTGACAACTGAGTGCACATGCTTTGTGGGTGACTTGGACATGATTTTATTTCGTTGCCACTTCCGATCCCTGGATTGCAATCACTACTATGTTTTTTCATGGCCGTTACTTTGGTGTGATGACTGACTCGATCGACACATGCACTTCCAGTTGTTTGTTTTCCACACACATCGCATGTGTAACCATATGCCGGACATCGTTCTAAGAGCCAACGTGGATGTTGTCCTCCACATTTTTGTTTGTTGGTCTTCTGCACACAGATATCTCACCAAATACTGTCGTGTTTGACTGTGCTGATTGTACGGTCGTTAGTTGTTGCATATGCGCGATTGAAGCTTCATGCGTTTTGCCGTGTCCAAGAGTTTGTTCCAATGTTAGGGTTTTGTCTTTGTTAAGCAATTCTTTTTGCAAATCTGAATGTTTAGTACCTGCAATGATTTGTTCGATTATTCTGTCATTGAATTCGTGATCATCACGGAAACCGAATTTGTATGCTTGCAATTTACACCACGTAACAAAATCGGCGATGCTCTCATTCTCCTGTTGCCTGTATTTCTGCATGTAGAAATGTGCCACGTGGAAATTTGTTTTAGGTTCAATTTGTGTTTTGAACCATTTCCAGATTTCATCTGGGATTACACGCTGTTCTGTTGCTAATCCCCATGGATTAAACATATTTAGACCTTGTTCGCCAGCGAAAAGTAGCAAATGGTCAACCTGTTTTTAAATTTTAATATTTTTCACGGAAAAATACAGTTCACAACGTTGTTTGAGCATGTTTAGAGCAGTACTTTGGTCTGGATTAGACCAGTCCATTCGTGGCATTATTTTATCTGCCATTTCGAAAACTGGTGTCTATTACGTTTTTGGAACTCTCTCACCGGTAGATTAGTGTAGGCTTTTGTTGAGACGTTGTAGATCGTTTGTTCTTTCTCTGCTACCACCATTTAATAGTTTGTGGAGTTGCGCAGGAGGTTATCGACATTTAGACACGTAACCGTATTGTTTACTTTATTACATTAGAAACTAGTTGGCAGAATGAATTTTCAATGAATGAGTTTCAGGAAGAATGTATAACTAATACAATAATCATGATACTTTATGGACATAACACTTTAACTAACGAGATGTTGGACGGGATACTAAGTGGCATGCCGATTATGTGGCTGCTTGCCCTCAGCTACAGTGGAAAATCAGTGTCAACACTGTGACATGCATGAAATAAGCGGCTGGACATAGGCCTGTTGCATATATGTTTTAATACGAATGTGATCTATGCATTACAAAATACATTAATTTAACTAGGTAAATGTTTCTCAATCTTATGTTTGCCTATTTTCAGCGACAACTACGTCATCTGTACCGGAATGTCCCGAGAACAAGTTCTATTGCTCAATTGAGAATAAGTGAGTCTTACACAGAGGTTATAGTGAGTCATACATAGAGGTCATAGTGTGTCATACATAGAGATCATAGTGTGTCATAGATAGTGAGTTATACATAGAGGTCATAGTGAGTCATACATAGAGGTCATAGAGTCATATATAGTGAGTCATACATAGAGCTCATAGTGAGCCATACATAGAGGTCATAGTGAGTCTTACACAGAGGTTATAGTGAGTCATACATAGAGGTCATAGTGAGTCATACATAGACGTCATAGTGAGTCATACATAGATGTCATAGTGAGTCATACATATACGTCATAGTGAGTCATACCTAGAGGTCATAGTGAGTCATAGATAGTGAGTCATACATAGACGTCATAGTGAGTCATACATAGATGTCATAGTGAGTCATACATAGAGGTCATAGTGAGTCATACATAGAGTCATAGTGAGTCATAGATGGTGAGTCATACATAGAGGTCATAGTGAGTCATAGCTAGTGAGTCATACATAGAGGTCATAGTGCGTCATACATAGAGGTCATAGTGAGTCATACATAGAGGTCATAGTGAGTCATACATAGAGTCATAGTGAGTCATAGATGGTGAGTCATACATAGAGGTCATAGTGAGTCATACATAGAGGTCATAGTGAGTCATACATAGATGTCATAGTGAGTCATAGATAGTGAGTCTTACATAGAGGCCATAGTGAGTCATACATAGTGGGCATAGTGAGTCATACATAGAGGTCATAGTGAGTCATAGATGGTGAGTCATACATAGAGGTCATAGTGAGTCATAGATAGTGAGTCATACATAGAGGTCATAGTGAGTCATAGATAATGAGTCATACATAGATGTTATAGAGGTTAACGAGAACAATGGCGCATTTTAATCAGAAAAGCAAGCCATACCGAAACAGTGAATACATAGAAGGATAATCACCTCGTGAAAGGGGGTAGGCATTTACTCAAATTAAATACTAAAATTGATATATAGATGCATTCGTAATTGATTTAAACCCCTCAAATTATTACTTTTTTAATGAGGGCAGCATTCTGTAATTGGCACTTGGGCGATGGTAGCCTACCCGCGGCATAATTATTATGCTAAATGTTGGCTTGATTTTTAATTTACCTGGAAAATAATACAAATACCGCTTATCCCAGACCAGACCCAACTGTCAGCTGCATGTAATAGTTGGGCAGACTCGCACTCAGCGGGGTGTTCCGCAAACTGGGGATCATACACCAATGGACTAGTTCATCGTATGTAAGGCCTGCATCTAACAACCAAACTGTGACATACGCACCTCCTGCAGAGAGAAATGTGAACCATGTTGAGTTATCTTAACGTGCGGGTGGGGGGAGCGGCACACGTCAAAGTAATTTGCCATTGACTGTCAGGGTAATATCGAAGCTCAACAACAACAACAACAACAACAACAACAACAACAACAACAACAACAACAGATACTGCTACTGCTACTGCTACTACTGCTACTACTACTACTACTACTACTACTACTACTACTACTACTGCTGCTGCTGCTGCTGCTGCTGCTGCTACTACTACTACTACTACTACTAATACTACTACTACTACTACTACTACTACTACTACTACTACTACTACTACTACTACTACACGCTATGTGCATAATCAGGTGATATAAAGGCACACATCAGCCTGAGAATATCATCATTAACATGGGGATTAATGATAAAATGCAAATCTTAACATCACGAAGTGACGATTTCAACTTTTGTCAAGCGACATCCGCCTGAAATTCCCCAAGGTACAGATATTCTTTGGCCTCCTAAACTATTCAAACAAGCTAGCCTCTGCACAGCAAACAACCACCAGAGAGATAAACTCGGCAGACTTATCTTCTAGGTCCAGTATCAAAAGATTACCAGCAATCCCTCCAGCCCAATTCAGAGTGGGCTGTGATAATATTCACTGCGCAGAGGAAACAGCAAACAAAATATACACCCACTGTCTACATTGCGTAGATTTAAACTAATATTGTTAACCTCACTGGCTCGCCATTACGTGAATCAGAAAGATCACTACCAAATTAAGGAAATTTTGTTCTAACACCTAAATCTAAAACTGGTCTAGACGCCCTACGTACGTGGGAAATTGAGGAATGTAAGTACAAAATTAAATTGTCATACTTCTTGGCAATACTACAAGTAATTCTCAACCTTTTGTGGACCAAACGTGATGGGAACCGAAACTGGAACTTGTAGACTCAGCCATGACTGACAGAGTTAAATCACAAAGGATCGAATAGTTGGGTTTAGTAGCCACATCAATTAAGCAGAATATATCTGCGCAGAAAAGGGATTGGCTACAGTAATGATGACAAAATATAATTACATACAGGAAGCACTGAGACAGCTGAATAACGTTAAATACTACAACAATTGGATGAAGCTCTTTGGCCACAAAATTATTCCATATTTAATGAAATTCTCGAGGCATTACTGAAAAAGGATAAGATCAGTAAAAACAACTTAAGTACGTGTCTGCCAAAAATTATCCCATGACAGGTACATTCTACTTACTGCCTAAAATTCACAAACCGATACGCTCTTGGATGAATCCCATGACACCACCAGGTAATCCGATTATTTCAGACTGTGGCTCTGAATCATACAGGATCAGCGAGTTTATCGATTATCATCTACACCCCATTGCTACTAGACACCCGAATTTTCTAAGAAAAACACGGATGATTTCCTAGCAAAACTGGGCCAAATTAAAGTCACACCAGCTACTCCACACAAACTCTTTTCACCCTCCGCACACTTTCGAAAGACTAGTAAAATCACAAATCATTCGATTTCATAGGAACTCTAGCGATAAAAAGTCTAAATTCAGCATGCTCAACTTTATTTCATGTCCTGAAAACAAGAGGCTACACCGCCCGACACCATCGGAAAATCAAGTCGGACACCTTACAGAAGATAACATATAAACAATATAAATCCAACAGATCAGGCCACCACTAAGATTAGCCACAACCAACCAGTCCCTAGGAGGGGACACTTCAAGAAATGTGGAAAAGCTAGGTGTAAATTAGACAAATTTCTCCCGAACGAAGATAGTTTCACTAGCTTTCAAACGAAAGACAAGTTTCAAATTCAATCATTCCTGGATTGCGACCCAGAACATGTAATTTACTTACTATCATGCAGGCTATGTAAGAAAGTTCCATTCAGGGTCCATGCCACCAGGCATATATCCGACATAAACCTGAATGAGGACACTAGCGTAGCTGAGCATTTCAATCTGCCAGACCATTTTATCCACCGTGATTTGGAAATCTTACCAATTGAACAGAGGCCAATTTTGGATACAGAAGAAGAAACAGAAATTTGCCGACTTCTGAGAGAATCATCCTGGATTAAATGTCTGCAGACAAAATGACCTTGTGGTCTAAATGTAGACTCAAGCATATCAGACACAAGAGGAATAATCCCTTTTGTCCTAACATACAATAGGAAAAATGTTGAAGTTGCGAAAATTCTCAGAGAAGAATACAACAGATTACAAACTAAATTACGCGAACCCTTGGTCCAGACCCGTTATTCCCTTTAAGAAACCACCCAATCTCCGCAGCCTCATAGTGAGAGCAAAACTACATCCACCACCCTCTGGTCCCACAAGCAGGCGATCACTATAAACAGGTTAGACAGTATACAGAAGAAAACTATTGTGTTGCGCTAAATATAAACTATATAACATACAATATATTAGAACAAAGCTAATATTAGTGATGATTGGGACAAAATCAACAAACTCTCAAGTAATAAAATAAACAAGAAGATTTTCTCACTTTTGAAAAATTGAGCCAGTGCGTTAACACTACTACTACTACTACTACTACTACTACTACTACTACTACTACTACTACTACTACTACTACTACTACTACTACTACTACTACTACTACTACTACTACTACTACTACTACTACTACTACTACTACTACTACTACTACTACTACTACTACTACTACTACTACTACTACTACTACTACTACTACTACTACTACTACTACTACTACAACAACAACAACAACAACCAGATTGGAACAATACAGAAATTGAAATAGAATTTGTTGAAGCGTGGCATTAGCATCCTCAGTTGTATGACAGCACTCACGAAAGCTACTTGATGCGAGGGAAAACATGTCTGCGTCACGTAAAATAGTCAAGGTAGTCAAATAAAGAAGGTATAATTCAGATACACGTGCCACCTTGAAATATTGATTGTGAGAAAGTGTAAATCCTTAGTTAGCTCCATGAACGCCGATGATTTAAATGGCCAGACTCAAGTTTGGGGACAGCATATATATCATGAGAGGACAGTTGAGTGGGATAGGGTAGGCCATACACCACAAGACATCCCTGACTTCGCCGACTCATTTTTTTAATCGGCGGTCAATGGCCGACTAACATCAATTTTCAGTCGCTGTAATAAGGCCATACACCACCAGATTAACACAAACGGGTTGGCCAATTACCTCTCGAAGAATGAACCAATTTACAGTTCGTTAGTTCATTTTGCTCTTTACTCTCTTTCTGGAACAAACTTTTGCATAAATTGCCTGTCAATGGGCTATGGAATGAGACACCAGACATGATTTTTGTAAAGAAATATGTATTGTCTTGATATGTTATTGACAAAACACCATTCTTAGGGCCAGCACATCTGCACTTTGAGAACATCAATGGGAATAGTTACAGAAACATAATCATTTTTGTTTTAACTTGAAGAGAGTATCAAAATATTGAGCTATTTGAAATCTGGGGTTGATTTGTTTAAGTTTCCTCAACAGTATTATCCAACTTGTCAAGGGGCACCTGTATTTTCATGTCGCATTCAACCTTTCAAGGCCATAACAGCAAATTGTATTTTCCTATGCAATCTAAGTTAATAAATAATTTTCATCGTAGTCTAGAAAGTTTATTGCTAACATTTATCTGGTGAGCTCATGACATTAAAAAAGCACCAGCATCCTGAGGGGCATCTACCTGTACGAGTTTTTGCGCCTTTACTGTGGTGAGCTTTCAAATTAGAGATTAATTTCTCAGCGAACTGATTCTTAACATTTACCTCCACAAGTGCAGGAGATTCACTAAGAACATTTTCCGGGTGGGTGTGTGTGTGTGTCTGCGATCCCCCCCCCCCCCCCGCCCCCCCCCCTCATATGCAGGGATCTTTTTTCCTTATTCTTTACCTTAAAAGATAATCATTCGCTACTCATCTTGAACCTTGACTTGTGCTTTCACAGATGTATATCGTCCAGTTGGCGATGTGATGCAGATAACGATTGCGAGGGCAATGAAGATGAAACAAACTGCGGTGTGTATTAATATTAATTAATGCTGCTCATCACTCAGATAACAAAAAACGACGACGACGACGACGACGGCGGCGACGAAGACGACGACGACGACGACGACGACGATGGCGGCGGCGGCAGCGACGACGACGACGACGTCATAAGATGTTTTAACAGGAATAAGACAAAAACGGCGATGGTCTGCAATGACTGATTGCTTATGATGATTCTATTACAGATTATAAGCTGGAATTATTTGAACGTTATCCGTCACGTCGTATGATAGACAAGCATGAAAAAGAGAAATACATACACGCTTCAACATCGGAAACGGTAACAAAGACACCGCAGCTCACATTTCCTTGACTTTTTCTGTCGCTACTTATAGGCATAGAAGCGGGGTGGGGTCAGTTGACAGCCCTCCCCCTCCCCCCCCCCCCCCACCCAGATCCACCACACGCACACTTTTGGATCTGCGGGTGTATGTGGTGGGGGTGGGTGGGGGTGGGGGTGGGGGGTGTTCAAAGATGTGAGTTAATAAATTTACTACTGTTACTACTACTACTACTACTACTACTACTACTACTACTACTACTACTACTACTACTACTACTACTACTACTACTACTACTACTACTACTTTTTTTTTTTGTTGTGAAAATCCGACACTGACGCAGTCGGATACACTTCCCGGAGGAACTCCTGTAAAAAGGCTTGCAAACCCCCATAAAAAATCGGTTGAAATAGCAGGCTTTATTAATGGAATAACAATACAAACCTAACATGTCAAAACAGTGCAAGCTAAAATACTCTATTATCATATACCACAACCGTGGCATAACTACATAGAAAACATAATTAATAAAGAGCTGATAACATAACATAATTCAACAAAGACATTGCTATTTGCACACCGTGTAGTAGTAGGCCCAAATGGCGAGCATAACTAACCAACAAGTGGTAAAGCCACTCATCAATAATTAGCAGTAAGCTACTGCTAATCATTGATGCCATTGAGCCGATTCATGACCGGCAGGCTAAGTAGATCATATGTAGTTTAACGTAGCACACCATATAGTAGTAGGGCCAAATGGCGAGTGCAGCTCGCCAACAAGGGGCGAGGTGACTCGTCAATAAGTAACAAAAAGTCACTCATTGACGCCAGTTAGCCGATTATTAAATACCCAACGGACGTAGTAGCCTTTATATAATATAATTCACAAAGCAAACGTATACAAACTATGACTACTTAGATGGCGCTCTGGGTTCACGTTCTAAATTTACTTCATTGTAAGTTTTTGCAAATTACCCGGGAACAAATACACCTACAGTAAATATTTACAACAGGAAGCTAATTGTAAGAGATCACACTCTGTTAACTTGAAATCGGATCACCTCCAGAATATTGACATAATGCTCATTTGATATTTAAATATCCTGATCCCAAGGTTCGGATATTCGTCAAGATTAGAGTCTCCTAAGGCATTACAATTTTAAAATAAAGTAAAAATAATAATAAAATTAAAATAGCATTTATCAATATACAGCAAGCAGCGAGTGTGCTAGCTTATACAAGTTCCGCTTCTGATATTTTTAGATATCCGTATTCAATTGATACTAGGCCAGTTTTGCACCATACGTCTTTAAATCTACTTTCTCTCCCATGTTCTACTAGCCTGTAAAATTCACAATGAATGCAGTTTATCAACAATGATCGAAATATAGCTTGTATGGCTCTCTGATGGTTGTTGCCGGTTTTATCTCTGGCCTCTGAACACCGATGCTTCCAGATGGGCCACACTCCTACAGATAACAGGGTTATTAACAATTCTTTCTCCTTGCTATTAATGATTCGTCCGATAGTTGAGCAATCTTTGAACAAAATTGTTTCAGCCACTAAATTCACATATTTGGTTCCAAATTTAGCAAGGAGCATATTGATATATACCCAAAAGCCTGTAGTTATGCGACACTGAGTAAATAGATGGTCTATCGTTTCCTCCTCAGTATTACATAATAAGCACCGGTCTGTACTTGATAGTTTACACATATAAGTAAGATGACCGACCCATAGCCTTCGATGGAGTAATCGCCATGCCAGGTCCCGTGCATTTCCTGGTAGACAAGGTAGATGTATTGCTTTCCAGGTATTTTTCCAGCATCCTAAATTGTTCCAATGCCTAACCACAATAGGAGTCTGTCTCCGACCTTGCATTAGAATTCTATACCAGTTTCTAGATGCCATGTTGTATTTTATATGTTCTGACATAAATACTAATGTTGGTTGCAACATAGCAATGTTGCCACGTGCTTTCGGCGATTTGAACCATACAGCAGGTATTGCATTCTTTATTCTAACAAATAAGCGCTGAGCATCAATATGTCTCATTGATGTTATTCTTGCTACATCTTGCGAGATTTCGGATTTACCAAGTCACGTAAATATTGAATACCATTTTTGGCCATAGAGGGCAAATATAATACATCATCATTATCACGAATCAACTCGTTGCCTCAAAGACGTTGCTCTAAGGCATCTTCCCAACAATTGGGTTGTGGCATTGATCGTGTAAATATTTTTAAGGCTTCGAGCTGTTCTTTATATACATTTGGAATCTTTTGATGATTAGGTGGCAATTTACTGCACATAAATAAACATTCTACTGGAGATGGGTCAACGTACCTTTGGAGAAGTGCCCTTGAAACACTTGACCAAGATGAGTTTGAAGTAAGTAACTTATTCAAGAATTTCAATTTTAAAGAAGCACACTTTGCTGAAACATTAACCAGATCCAGGCCTCCGGCAGGCTTTTCATTGGTGAGGATTGACTGTGATACTAAATGGGCTTTGTCCTCCCATAAGAAGGACAAAAGTAACGTGTTGATCTTTGACTCTACTGATTTGGGCATATGAACTACAGAAGCGGTATACCACAGTCCAGATAAAATTAAATTATTAAGGACAAATGTCCTGCCAAAGACAGTTAGGCGACGTCGTTTCCAATTTAGTAATGCACACTTTAGCTTGGATATCCTTTCTTCCCAGTTTAGTAATACATTTTGTTCTCTACTAAAGTAAATACCCAAAATTTTTATGACATCATTTGAGCAGTTAATATCCATCACATTATCAGTTCTGCCCTTCCAATCGCCCAAAAACAATCCCTTAGATTTATCTTTATTGACTTTAAGTCCTGATGCCTTTTGAAAATCTGTTAATACTCCATTTAAAATTCTAAAATCCGTATTTTTACCCGCAAACACAGTCGTATCATCTGCATATTGAGAAACCTTTAGTGGCCTTTCTACGCCACGTATACATATTCCTTGAAAGTCATTGCGTTGCCTCAATGTGGCCCCAACGATTCCATAGCTATAATGAATAGAAGCGGGGACAGTGATCAACCCTGTCTGACACCTCGTTCCAACACTACAGGTTTGGATAGCTGATTGTTAAAGGGAATCACCAGACCCTCTATACTACTGTGTATAAAATGAATCTACAGACCGTAACGTTAAAAAAAATATAATTGTAAGATCTGTGCTCAAATTAGAAATATATATCATTGTTATTTAAATATGTGGTACATGGGTTAAATTTCTATTCCCGGATGAAGGTGTATGACGTCATAAGTTGAACGTTTTTCTCGCTGTCATCCAAAGCTATCGCAATAAAATTGCGAATTGCGTTTTTATAAGGGGATTCTCCTCAGCGGTTTTTAGGAATATATAAACTATATTTGCGGAAATGTTGAGGAATATATACAAACAGTCCTTTGTCTGATTTCTCTGATGGTGCCAATTTTGACATGAAGTTTTGATCTTAAGATAAATGAATGACGCGATAGTATAGGCAATTCAATATAATTGCCACTATTGAATCAACGCTCTCACTGGGGCCACGGCAGATAATGTTATTAAAGTTTCATCTATTAATATGAGAGTTTGAATAGTTTGCACATACATCCAGTCCATCTTTAGGTACTTGTTTTCATACTAGCCTCAAAACTTCCTGAGATTTTGTAATGTTAATGTAATTGGCAGGTATCTTCATAGAAAATGGCCATCTTAAGGTTCGGCAATTAATGTGTGAAAATAACAAATACATTCCATAAATTTGCGATAGTGTGGTACACGTCTTAATCTCTTCAATCTGTACATATATAAATGATGTCGATAGCATTATCACCGATTGAGATATCACCATCCAAATGCATGCACTCCTGTCTTCAGAGTGCCGTTATTATGGTTCTTGTCTGATGGGATTCAACCTATGACGTCATAGGTTTAATTAACTCGCAGAAAATTATAGCAACATAGCGTTTTTTAACACCATTTTACTCGGATTTATATACAAATGTCGGGGGGAAGCTTTACACAGTAGCTTAAATGTGGGCTCTACAATAGAACTGCGTGTTTTATGCAAACGATGGTAACCCTTCTTGTGTTCCCCTTTAACTAAATAGCAACTTGTAATATCAGTATATAAAATATTGACCCATTTAATAAATCTTGAACCAAAGCCAATATGGTCTAAAGACTTACACAAGAAATCCCATTCTAGTCTGTCAAACGCCTTCTCGTTATCAAGTGCTATTATTGCTGCTGGTATACAATCCTTTTCAACTAATTGAATAAGGTCCCGTATAAGCAAAGTGTTGTTTAATATTGATCTTCCTGGCACAGAGCAGGTTTGATCATCATGAATGACTTCGCCTAGGACTGCGCCAAGTTTTAATGTTAGTGCCCGAGTAATAATCTTATAATCTACACAGAGTAGAGAGATTGGTCTATAATCTGTATTTTATTTCTGTCACCCCTCTTGTATATAAGCCGAACATATGCTTGGGCCATCGATGTAGGGAGATGGCCTTGATTAAAAATGCTGGTTGCTATTTCTTCTAATACTGGCCCAAATATGTGCCAGAATGTTTGATAAAATTCAACTGGAAGTCCGTCACATCCAGAAGACCTTTCTAACTTCATACCTTTGAGGGATTTTGTCAAATCATCAATTGTTATTGATTGGTCACAGCTTTCGCGCCATGAATCTGGAAGTCTTTTCGTTATATTAGCTAAAACATCTCTAGTTGCAGTTTCCTCGCTTCCCTCAGATTTATACAATGATTTGTAAAATTCGGATACTGTTTCAATCATTTCTGCATTTGAGCACACTGATACTCCATCATTAGTCTTCAGTGAGCGCATTAATTTCTCTATACCGCTTGCGTTTTCCAAGTTACAAAAGTAACGTGTAGGCTTTTCGCCCTCGGTGTGCATTTGTGCTCTTGACCTTATTTTGGCGCCATCAAACTGATATTGCTCCATTTCATTTAGTCTACCTTTTAATTTAACTAATAGTTCGTAATAATTATATTCCCCATCATTAATTTTCTTATTAATTTTACACAACGACCTCTGAAGCGCCTTTTTACGCTTTCGTATTTCACGTGCTTTCCTAATGGAATACTGCTTTGAAATATACTTCAGGTCTGATTTAGCATCTTCCCACCAGTCTGTTATACATTCATACGAACCTCTTCTTTCATCCCAATGCCTCCAACAACTTTCCACACATTTGCGGTAGCAACTATCTCGTAGCAATGCTACATTAAGTTTCCAAAATCCATCTCCTCGTTTGACCCAGTCAGCATTGTCTAATGTGATGGAAAACATATTGTGATCAGAGAAAGTTACTGGTTTTATGTTAGTTTTACACATGTAACCTTTCAATGAACTTTCTACATAGATCCTGTCTAACCTTGAAGCTAACCTTCCATCGGTTGAAAACCAAGTAAATTCCTGGCCTTCTGGATTTTCAATCCGATAAGTGTCTAACAAGCTTTTATTTTCACAAATGTGTTTCAAAATATTATGCGATGTGTCATTAAAATTAGACCTGGAGTTTCTGTCTTTAGCCTCGTCTAATATGCAATTAAAGTCACCGCCCATAATTAGGTTTTCAGGCGTTCTGTCTTGAATTATTGTGGAAACATCATTTAGAAATTCACGGCGCAATTGATGAGAGGTAGGTGCATAAAGGCACATCAAATTTAAACTTGTGTTTAGTACATCAATTGATACACAAATCCATCGTCCATTTGGATCTGATGACGACGATATAACGTCAACATAGTTGAGACAGCGGGGCAGGATAAGAATGGCCACTCCCGCACTATTATCTTGTGATAAAGAAAAGAAAATCTGCCCTTTTGAAATATCTTTGAGAGATTCATACACTTCAGCTTTTTTAATTTTGGTCTCTTGTAGAAAAGCAATATCAACTCTCTCATTTGCTAATTCTTCAAGCAAGTGGCGCTGCTTGAATTCGGTATTTAATCCTCTGCAATTGATGGTGCAGATAATCATAATTTGTAAAATGATGTTTACAACCGCCATCATTAGATTAACTAGATTTGGGTTTCTTAGCTCGTTTCTTAGACCATCTACCTAATTTTCCTGCGAATTCAATATTTCCTAGTTCTACCACAGACAAATATTCATATTTGGAAATATCAGAATCATGGCGCAGTAGACGATATTTCACGCCTCTCGCCGTTACATATGGCACTAACACTTCACCCCCTTCTGATCGGTACATTACCATTTCATCTTTCATCTGTGAACTCTGTGTTTGAATGGACACATCTGATTCAGCAACTGACATTGTATCATCATCCATATCATTTACTTCAATCTCAGATTCTGAGCTATTGTCTTCTTTATGACGCTTATTGCTACTTAAGTAACATTTGGCAGGAGCATCATTTACCATATCTTCAAGCTGACTTAGATCAAGTAGGCTTAGTGGAAAATCGACTGAACTTTCTGCCTTCTGAGTCCTAAACTTATCCTGTCCTAATTTTAATTCATCTTCTAAGGAATTGTAAACTGGCTCTTCTGTAAGATCATCATTTTCCTGCATGTCTTTTACAGCAACGTTTGGCTCCACTGCATTTTGAGCATTTAAAATGGTCAACTGAACCACAGAGCAAACATTTGTTTCGATTGGGACAATCTGTTGCCAAATGGTCAGTACTTAGGCAGATCCGGCATTCTTTAATTTTCCCTCTATACCATAAGGGCAGGACAAAGCTGCCATCAAGCGTCGATCTGCTTGGTAAAGGGATATCCACTTTATCAAACCAAATACGTCTTACACCGTTTTCTAGCGTTCTGTCAAAGGGATACGTTTCCCGTTCAATCTTTTGCACTTTGCCATACTTCTTGAGTTCATTCATGATTCTGTCATCTGGAATTTCTAGTGGAACTTTCATCTTCACTAGCAACCTATCTGACTCGATTTCCTCTACGTTACAAACTTCACCTTTTACAATAAGAACATCTTCCAGAAGCTTTTTCTTGACCCCCTCATTTGACACTGTTACATTCCATACAGTTTTAGTAACATTGATAAGCCCCTGCAAAGTAGCAGGTCCCGCGCCAACGACGTCTTTTAACCCATGATACACGTCGATAGCCGTGACACCCCACCCCTTAGTTGTTATTTTAAGGCTTAGGGTACGCTTATAGGTTGCCATGGTGGTTTATCAAAGGAGGAACCCCATACTTCTACAATATATAATAAATATATACTTATATAACGCCAGGACGTCAGGGAAAGAGCTAAACACTAAATAAATAGTGTCCCCTTTTGAAAACCTGACGTCTACCAACAAATATACGAATAGAGAGTACAGTCGTATATTTGTCAGTTTGAACCACTTTCTAAGTGGTTCACTAACACCTAGCCGATTAAAGTATACTACCAAATATATGAATAGATAGTACAGTCATATATTTGTTAGTTTGTTCGAGTTGACCGGGTACAGCCAACTGACTATAAGGATTTATATAGTTAAAGAACTAGGCTTGTGCTTACAAATGACAAAGGAATTAAATCCACTCACTCAAGCGATCTTGGCAAATATAATGCGCTAGCCTACGAACTATAGAAATAGCAGACTGGCGCGGGGAGAAATGTATTGCATTGACCACAGTAAGAGGAGCCCTATTAAATGGCGGAAACCGCCAGCTAAGAGGAATGCCTTTAGAAAATGGAGACACAAAATGCGCTCCAACCAAGACAAGAATTTACAAATTAAACATAAAGTTTGAAAGGAAATACTAATACGAAATATATGTATAAAATTTATCTACAAAATCGCGCTAGAAACTAACAAATTCGGGCAGCAATTGCAGAGCTAAATAAACGCGTGCGTTCACTTCGACTACTACTACTACTACTACTACTACTACTACTACTACTACTACTACTACTACTACTACTACTACTACTACTACTACTACTACTACTACTACTACTACTACTACTACTACTACTACTACTACTACTACTACTACCACCACTACCACTACTACTACTACTACTACTACTACTACTACTACTACTACTACTACTACTACTACTACTACTACTACCACTACCACTACCACTACCACTACTACTACTACTACTACTACTACTACTACTACTACTACTACTACTACTACTACTACTACTTCTACCATCACCACCACCACTACCACCACCACCACCACCGCCGCCGCCCCAGCCTCCGCCTCCGCCGCCGCCGCTGCTACTGCTGCCGCTACTGCTGCTGCTACCGCTACTACGGCTGTTGCTGATGCTGTTGCTGGTGCTACTGCTACTGCTACTGCTACTGCTACTGCTACTGCTGCTTCTATCGTTACAGACCATTAATACTTTGATGATGGTCCTACGCCATTTTGATGGTGACGTCAGCTAACAAGTGATGTATTTAATTATAACATCTGATACACGATTGACACATCTGATCCCTCCATTGAGAGGGTGCACAAATGTGTGCTTGAGATTTTCTTATATAACAATCAGGCTGCTCCAGACAACATAGAAGCGTACCTTTAGGTCATGCTATCATCGTCATTCACCACCTTGATTGCTGTTATCATCGTTATTCATCACCTTGATTTCAGTTACCATCGTCATTCATCACCTTGATTGCTGCTAACATCGTCATTCATCACCTTGATTGCTGCTACCATCGTCAGTTGGAAATGTATTCATGCTCATTCCATACTTTGTTACGTTCACGACTCCCTAGAATATCCGCCAGCATATGGAGAAATCCCACCATCACATCGCTTTGTTCACTGCAAATAATCCAGGCATTATTCTAAGTTGGTGAAGGGATGTCTGGTTTCTGTATATGGAAGCTCTTTCTAATATATACTCTATTCTCTTTATGTTCTGACAGGCAACGGTTTGGTGGACGTAGGGTTGATATGTCCACGTATTTGTTGGGGTTAAGCTTTTTCTCTGCATCATGAACGTTAGTTATGTCATCTTATAATGCGGCAGGTGAAATTCTCTAACTAAAGAAAGAGATCCTCTAAGATGTTCCCGGACCCAGCAACGGTCTGAAAAGCGTCCTGGCAATAATCTACTATCCAATAACGCAATGTGCCAGTGCTAACCCAATAAAAGTTTCTAAGGATCTCCAAAAATGCTAGACGTCTGACAAGAATATGTCGTAATGGCGTTTGACTGAGGCGTGTGTGTGTGAAGGCCTACCGTATCATATGAAAAATGTGAGAAACTCTCTTGATCGACATTATTACAAGCTACATAAATGCTCAGGAAATGGTCATGCCAGGTTGGCAAACGCCGATATGTTCTGACAGTACATTATAACTGCTGTGAAGATTGATTGTTCATGAAAGTTCAATGATGTTTAATGTATGATAATCGTACAACAAAACGCAGCTGTGACATTGGTGAAATTTTGAACTTAAAGTTATACATATGGTAGTGAGATTAACAGTTATGAAAGATGTATTTAGCTATATTTATGCACCTTTTTGAAAACGGACATCATGTTGAGAAGTCGGGAACTCGGATTCGGAACTAAAAGTGGTGCTAAGATATAACTGATACTAGTTTGATTATGTAGACGAGTCCATCTTGTATCTGACTGCAGAAGATTCTCTGGGTTCGGAAAAGACGAAGTGTCTTTCTCTAATCACAGATTGAACTCAACACTTAATCATAGATTTAACGAATATATTTTATTAGCTGATATAACTGAATAAAGCAAATAAGCCTTATTGCAGACTGTAAATCAATCTAAACTTTATCTATACAAACTGGCTTCCCAATTTTCAATCGATAAACACAAGAATTGCAGAGACTAACTAATTTAAATATTGAGCAGACGTTTAGAAAGGTGTACACTGACTTCAGGATCATCGGATGACGGAGTGAAGTCGAAGCACTGTCGGCAGCATCTTATATAGGACAAAAGGGTGTTCATGACTATCGTCACACAATAGGGGCAAAAGAGGAAGTCTGGATTCTGATTGGTCAAGCCGCATTGCTTACACAATAGAATCCCCACAAACTCTCTTGAAGATGAGTGTGTTCGACTAGTTCTAACTAGTTCTCGATGGAACCGTTTTGAAGTATATATCACAACATCTTGTTGTTATTGCACCACACTGACGTCACAATGTTGTGATTCCAAGCATAGTTTCATGTTATTGTTCAGCTTTACAGCTCGGCCACGGACTTCTATCTGAATCCCTAGGATTCACTCATACATGGTTTGTCTATTTAAGCTTTGGCAGCATGACGGTCACAGCACCACAGAACCTCATCATTCAGTGATCTCTGACCTAGCACATACTGCGGATCTGGTCACGGGAAAATCAGTAGCCCACGCAGCACAGGAGTCAGCAGTACATGACAAAATTCGATCAGACTAGCAAACCGGTCATTTAACCACTGCCTCTATTCAAGATATTTCCAGTCATAAAGTTCTTAAAATAATCATTTCCTGCTGTACGTTACCGAGCATTGGCTACTTAAATAGCTATGATTGTTCCTAAAACAGTCCTGTATTGAAATAGTCAATCCTCAGCCGCATTTTATATCCAACCGCAAATATGTGTATCATCAAAATTCATTCAGTAATAACAAAATCAGTATTTCATACAGGCCTAACTAACCATGCTTGGATTTCGGATATAAATTCTATAACACCATCATGAAATGCGGTTGACCTTTAGAAATACAATAGTTTGCATTCGTTGTTACAAACTAACAAATAGGTTGCGTTTGTCGTTACGAAAGTTTGCGTTTATTGTTACGAATTGTATTCAAAATAGTTTGCCTTTGTTGCTGTCCAAAGGTGAGTAATTCTTTCAATCATTTCATTCCATTCACGCTGTATTTATTAACAATGACACATGCTGTCTTCACTATAGACCCGCGCCATTGCTAAAGTAAATGTTCATTCTTCCTTCTACTATTCTATCCTTCCTTCCTGTCTGTTCGTTCGTCCTTTATCATAACTTAAACGTATATCGTATTCCAGCACACATCATAAAATAGGTTACCACATCACGCGCTCCTGACTAGGTCATCCTGCGCATCTATCTATATACATGATATTTGTTACATAAATAAAAACAAGTGCGTACATGTTCAAACGCACACATACATACGCACACACGCACACATATTACATAAACGGTTTCTCATAAACGCTATATATAAATCACGATGACGTTGTCGTGATGTAGAAGATATTTATAACTGAGATGAATCTATCAAAAAGACTACTAAAAAGACTAAAAGAAGATTTGGGCTTCAGGCTCGCCAGGTTAAGAGGTTATATGCAAATAATGCTTAAGACAGGAACCGACAATCTTGAGGCTAGCTACTTCCCCAAAATCCCCAGATCCGAATCCGGATATCTACAATGTGGCTGTTTTAATTGGATTTCAAATGATACGTTAATAATTTTAACTGAGTAGAAAAATATCCCTATAAAGTAAACTCTTACTTTCGTTAAATTTGTCAGATTCTTAATAACCATCTAGAGCACTGCGTCCAAAATGATTTATTAAGGACATTTGTTCCTTTCATGAGTCCATATCCAAACCCGTTCAGTAACGTCATATCGATCGTTAACATTTGGTCATACTCAGTTCAAAAGGTGTACATGAATATTTCAGGTAATGCAATGTAGAACTGATAATTTCCCGATATGTTTCGTCAAAACATCATGCATGCATCTAGAACGAAAAATGCGAGCTATACTCGTCCGTGCACCAAGGGGCTAGTATTGGTGCTGCTACGGACCAGATGTCTGGCTTAACATATTCGTGGATTTTGTGATTTCAGGGTCGTGGATCTGGCTAGCATGACGTTTCAAGGTTGTGGATCTGGCCAGCATGACATTTCAGGGTCGTGGATCTGGCTAACATGACATTTCAGGGTCGCGGCTCTGGCTAGCATGACATGTCAGGGTCGTGGATCTGGCTAGCATGACATTCCAGGGTCGCGGCTCTGACTAGCATGACATGTCAGGGTCGTGGATCTGGCTAGCATGACATTACAGGGTCGCGATAGCATGACATTGTTTTATCTATATATATATATATATATATATATATTGTTATTGTCAACTTCTGATCTAGTATCACTTATTGACTTGTGTTTGCAGTGTGCGCGTCTGTGCGTGGAGGCACAGAACTTTGTCTGTCGTTCATTCTGGCACAGTACCGACAGGAAAGAGTGCTCGCTGAGTGATGTCAACATAAACAGAGTTGGAAGGCCAGCTAGTAACAGGAATTGGAACTATTATGAACTAATCTCACATTCAAGTAAAAATGTGTTTGCTTTGTTAACGTAGATAGCCATGAAAAAACCGGCCATGTAGATACTGCAAATCCCTGCCTACGTGATACATCTATGACCGGCCCACCAGCACCACCATCATCATCCCCACCACCACCACCACTACCACCACCACCACCACTACCACCAGGCCAACGTAGACATCCTAATGCTGCAACCAGGTGAATACGTCTAAGACCCGTCCAAGTGTATACATCTGAGCCGCACCCACGTACCACATCTAATCCATGCCTGCGTAAACACCTCTAGGCCACACCCACGTCGATATATCTAATCCACACGTGATACATCTATGACCGGCCCACCAGCACCACCATCATCATCCCCACCACCACCACCACCACCACTACCACCACCACCACCACCACCACCACCACCACCAGGCCAACGTAGACATCCTAATGCTGCAACCAGGTGAATACGTCTAAGACCCGTCCCAGTCTATACATCTGAGCCGCACCCACGTACCACATCTAATCCATGCCTGCGTAAACACCTCTAGGCCACACCCACGTCGATATATCTAATCCACACGCACGCACGCACGCACGCACGCACGCACGCACGCACGCACGCACGCACGCACGCACGCACGCACGCACGCACGCACGCACGCACGCACGCAGGGACGCATCAAAGCCACGCACCTGTAGCTTCATCCAAGCCACGCTCCATAGATACCTCCAATACACGTGCCAATACACGTGGATAAATTTACGTCACGCCCAGCTAAATACCACTAAGCCCCCGCCCAAGTGGATACATCAAAATTTCATGTATTAGTGACTGTTGTGATGGCTTCCTGTTTTAGTTGACTGTTCTGGTGGATTCCTGTGTGACAATGGTAAATGTTTGTCAGACTCGGCAGATAAATGTAACTGGCGTGACGATTGCGGAGACTTCTCAGATGAGGAAGGCTGTGGTAAGTTAGGTGGCACTAGTCATCAAACCATGCTATGTAAGTTTACGAACCATGCAAAAAACTTGATTATCCATATGTTTCTAAAATGACTCCAGACTGAGATTGCAAACCCTGGCCCTCCTGTTTTTGTCACATTGTAAAGATTTTTTGGATTTTATCGATATTTGGATTTTGGATTATGACCAAAGTTGTGGAATATTATCCTGATACGGGGTTTCTCCAATGTCTGGAAATTCTCTTTCACGGTAATAACCTTTCGGGTTTTTTGTAATTTGAGCCAATTAGGATCAACAGTTGTTGGGTCACAGACAAACAGGCATGCATGCAGGCAGGCAGGCAGGCATGTAGGCAGGAATGTAGGCAGTAAGGCATACAGGCAGGCAGGTGGGCGGGCGGGAGGGAAGGAAGGCGGGCAGGAAGGCAGGCAGGCAGACAGGCACGGATGTAATACCCTCTTCCTACTTACAGGGCGACGGCAAAGAATGGTAAGCAATATGCTGCACATATGTTATCAGAGATAATGTATGTATGACTACTCTATTCTGCGGCTGTAGTACTAAAACATCCCACATCTGCAATCAGACCTTCTTCGCTTTTGCCCACTGTATCTTGTCCTCAGCCAAAATCGTTGGCTTCCTCAGGTCCATTCTTGATTTGACTGTAAGGAGTCCTGCTTTCTTGAGGTCACCTCCTAGCACGCTTAACAGATTTATGCAATGGCGCCCTCTCCTGACTTTATATCTGCTGGCTCCCAGTAGGAAAACTTCCAAGGCTCTGTGCAGGTGTGTCTTCTAGCATCCTTAGAACATGGCCAACCATGGACCATCTTTGTTGGGCGACTTTTACGGACGGCGGCGATGCATTACACATCTTGTATAGTGCATCGTTGGTAATTATGCGGTCTGCCCATCGGTGGCCAGTGATGGTGCGTAGTTATTTGCGGCGGCAGGCATCACGTTTGTCTGGTAGTCCGGGTCCCCGGGTTGAGCAAGGGGGCTAGGAAATGGATCCGTTTACTTTTTCAGCAAACAAATTTGGACCTACCCGACATTATTCCCTAAACAGTAGTAGTTAATGCCAGGGTGGCAGTAGAGCTGGCTGCGTGGGCCATATTGACCGAGCTCATTTTTAATACCACCCCGTTCGCCGAAGATAAGACCCACTCTATTTATCATAGTGAGTACTAAGTCTCAATTACAAGGAATGCATTTCCTAAACTATATGATGAAATTCGCCCAATTAAGTGCATAATAATTATAATATATCGCTAGTCATCGTCGTCGTATTCTTGGACTACTACATTCATTGTCACAGTCACAAGCTGCAGTACAGAGAAGCTTCGCACAGCCACACCTGCACCTTGCCATGCATCCCTCTTTGCATCGACAAACAATTAGTTCAACAATTGAATGGAGACAGCCATTGTCTTCTGTCGGTGGAAGTCATCCAACCACTGTTTGTTGAAGAGTTTGTATCTTAGCAGCTTCAAATTTGGCATAGCTTCTCCATAAAGCAAGCCAATAAATTTCATGGCATCATCAGTAATTGAAAAGTCATTGCAAAGATTACTTAGGCGTTTTAGTAGGTCTTTATGTTTCGATAATGTAAGCAATGCCTTGCTAGACTGCTTGTGGAATCACACCCAGTTAATACGTGCATCGCATGTACTTACTCACACACATCAGATCCTATGCCTCTAACAAATTCATGTACAAGACTGGTATAAACCTTACACTTTCCCATCTACCAGTGTGGAACCAGAGCTCTTGAATCGGTGACCCTTTAAAGTGATACTAGCATAACACCGCTACATCAGTGTTTGCGGAGAAGATGACGATTCACTTGAACTCCTCAGACTTAAAGACATTACGTGTTAAGTATTCGTTATGAACAAATATTCTGCTGTCAGTTTCTTCGTGATCTGATTGGAATGGCAGCAGATTAGTTTCATTGACTGAGTTTGTGATCTGTACTGCTGATCCATCTTGCGATGCGAGAATTAGTTTTTGGCCTTCTTTGAGCTGTCTAGGAAGTTCATCACACCAGTCAGAAGAAATAAATGTTAGCAAACTTGATTTGTTCTTCGTACGTGATAGGTACCTTTTCAGAGTGACTGGTAACTTAGTTTCTCTACTTTGAATTTGTGTCTCTAATCGCCTCATTCTAGTTCGTCTTGCTCTTTCACCTGCTTTGATGGAATCAGTTACATCATATCTATTTGGAATAACATGGGCATGATTAGCGAAAAGGAATTTAGCCGGAATTGTTGCTCCATGTCTGTCATACAGCTCACAGAATGGTATCATCTTGCCTTTTGTTACCATCTGAATTATTGCCAAGAGGTCAATCCATTGGAAGCAGCGTTTGTGTCAACTTGTCCATAACCTAACTTTCTTAGTAACACACCTTTGTTTGTTTTTCTAAGAGAGCCATCCATATTAGCAAGTGAAAGATGAACTGGTACAAGTTCATATGACTGTACTACCTTTAGATCAATTTGGCGGGTCTTTGATATTGTCAATAGTCGATTGCATACTTGCCAATCAATGTTCAGTGTTTTACAGTCGGCTTTCTTTTTGTCAGTTTTACCGGCTTATTCAGACTTTCAGAGGTTTGCAGCTTCATTTTCGTCACTGGCCTCTAGTAATTATCTTTTCTATCTTAAGCCTCTTTTCCACAATTCTTTCATTGACTTTTGTTCGTGCTCTTTAGCAGCAAGTAATGCATTGGTAGTAGTGTATGATTATTGTATTCTGCGGCTATAGTAGTAGAAATATCCTACAGCTGCAATCAGTCATTCTTCATTTTACCCTCTGTGTCTTGTCCTCAGCCGTAATTCTTAGCTTCCTTAGGTCCATTCTTGACTTGAGTGTACCGAGTCTTGCTTTCTTGAGGTCACCTCGTAGCACGCTTAGCAGGTTTCTGCAATGACGTCCTCTCCTGGCTTTGTATTTGCTGGCTCCGAGTAGGGCAAATTCCAAGGCTCTCTGTGTTGGTGTCTCTTCTGGCATCCTTAGCACAAGATTTCATTGATTTGACTCGTACTCTTAGCTTGAAAAGCTGCGTACTCAGACTGATGAGTCAGTTCGTACCATTGGACAAAAACAAGTGAAAGTTTCTTACATTAATTCCACGAAGCAGTTGCCCCTACTCTTAGTGGCAGGAAATGGCCCAGCACTATTTGGTAGAGACTGGTTATTTGAATTCAAACTGAATTGGCAACGCGTATGAATGTGCGAACAAAAACAGGATAATCTGACATTCATAACAAATTTGCATGTGTTTTAACCAGGTCGTGGAACCTGCAAGGGTCCTACGGCAAAGCTCTATATAGATAGTGGCTGCAAACCTATATTTCATAAAGCGTGATCAGTACTGTATGCTTTGAAAGATAAAGTCGAAATGGAGCTTGTGCGGCTACAACGCAATGGAGTTATTTCCCCAGTAGAGACAAGTGAGTGGGCATATCCAATCGTTCCTGTGGTCAAATATGATGGTGAAAGCATCCGTATTTGCGGAGATTACATTGTTACTATGAATAAAGTATCAAATCTGGATCGATCCCTCTACCTAAAGTTGATGACCTGTTTTTAACATTAGCTGGGGGGGTAAGACGTTCACTAAACTTGATGCGTATCAACAGATGGAATTGGATGATGGTTCTTAAAATCTCACTACTGCAAACACCCATAACGGTCTCGTTGTATATAATCGGGTCCCTTATGGCTTTAAATCAGCACATGGTTCATTCCAACGACAAATCGAAATTGTTTTAAAGGGCATTCCTGATACAGCAGTATTTATCGATGGCATGCTGATCACAAGAGAAATAGAACAAGAACATAAAAATAAACTGGAAGAACTCTAAAAAAAGACTCTAAATTGTCTAAAATTGAAGAACGGAAAATGTGCCCATGCTCCTGCTAAGGTTAGTGAGCTACAGTCTTTTCTAGGATTGCTTAGTCACTACTCACCTTTTCTACCGGGCAGCTCTACTGTTCAGAAACCCCTCAACAAGCTGTTACATAAAGCGGTCAAATGGCAATGGTCAGATATTGAACAAGAGGTTTTGAAAGGAAATTATAATGATATATGATGCCTGAGCATATGGTATTTCGGCTGTTTTGGCTCAAGTGAACGAAGATGGTACAGAATCATCAATTGCTTATGCATCACGCACTCTGTCCAAGGATGAACGTGTTTAGAGCATGTTGGAAAATAGGGGTTACCTTGTGTATTTGGTGTCAATAAGTTTAACCAATATTTATATGGCCTGCATTTCGTGCTGGTCTCTGATCACAAACCGTTGTTAACCCTATTTAATGCAATCCCACTCATGGCATCAGGAAAAATACAAAGATTAGAATTAGCACTAGCCGGTTACAATTATAGCATGCGACTTAGACCCAGTAAGAAAAATTGTTCAGCTGCTGCTCTAAGTACATTACCACAACCTGACACTAGCGTGCGCAGTGGTATGCCTGGAGATTTGGTTATGCTGATGGAACCGATTAATTGTGAAAATTCACCTGAACGCTCTCGAGAGATTCGTATGTGGACTGAGAAAGACACATTACCCTTACAAATCCAGCATTGCATTCTTAGTGGTAAGTGGGTACTTCCCGAGAATTTACTCCTTGATGCTCCGTCCAAATACGAGTCTTACGCAAGGTGTAAAGATGAATTGAGTGTGCACGATGGATGTGTTTTGTGGGGATCAAGAATAGTGATCCCAGGGAAAGGTCAAAAGATTGTTCTTAAGGAACTACATGAGTGTGATGAAGGCGATTGTAAGAAAATATGTTTGGTGGCCAGGCCTAGATTCAGATATTGAGACATGTGTTAGGTCTTGTCAGGTTTGCCAAACACATTTACAAAGCACCTTCTGAAATGCCACTACATATGCGGGAATGTCCTAAAGATTCTTGATCAAGAATCACCTTAATTATGCGGGACCATTCATGATAAAAATGTTCCTTGTAGTGGTTGACGCAAAAATCAAAGTGGATAGAAGTTGAGATCATGTCCTCAATTACAGCAGAAGTAACCATGAAGTGGGGAGGGAGTGAGGGAGGGAGGGGGGAGGGAGGGAGGGAGGGAGGGAGGGAGAGGGGGAGAGAGAGAGAGAGAGAGAGGGGGGGGGGAGACATTCAAACAGTTAAGAATGGATTAAAGAAACCATTGGTTGGGTCATTACAAACCGGTGTCACGTTACTTGTTCAGCTATCGCATTGCCCCGCATTCAACAACTCGGGGTATCACCTGCTCAGTTGATGATTGGCCACAAGCCTTTTAGTTTGGTCCATCCTAATTTGAAGTCCCGGGAAAAACAAAAGTTGTATCATGATTGTTATGCCAAGGACAGAGACATATGTGTGAATTAAAAGGTTTATGTGAGAAATTACTTAAGAGGACCAATTTGGGTAGGGGGTGGGGTGAGGGCAGCTGGCTTCTTAGGCTTGGGTAGCGTCATAAGGATGTGTTGGCCTAGAGCATCGATGGGAAGGTGGTGCATAAAAGCTGAATTGATTAGATGTGTGATCGGGTTTGTCACTTGCGTATTTGAATAATTCATTGCCCATACCATTAGGACCGGGTGCACGTCCATTCTTCAGCGCTTTGAGTGCCTTCACCATGTCTGCTGTTGTAATTCATGTTAGTAATGGCCTGGGTTCTCCTGAGAACGGGTTCGAGGGCTCATCATCGTGGTCAGTGAACTGTTCCTTTAACCACTCTCGAATTGCCTCGGCTTTACTCTGGCCAGCTGTGTACCGTGAGTGGTGGTGTGTAGTCATTAGCTCCCAGGGCTTGGGCTGCCCGAAACATTTTATGACAGACATCCGTGGCACTGCTTGTTGAATGGCAAGAACTTTTAAGCGTTCGCTGATGTGACGCAGAATGTTATTGCATTCCTTGCATAGTTCTTTGCAGTCTTCACTTTGGCCACTTTGATAGATGCACTGGCGTAGCGCTTTCTGCTCTGCTGATAGTTTTACTACTACAGGGTCATAAGTATAGCTAGTTAAGTTGTTTTTTAAAACTGCTATGGTGCTTGTGGCTGATGATTCCATACATTTCAGTATTTTTGGTTGGGGGTTCGTTTGGATCGGAGCTGATGTCTATGTGAGCTATCTGCTCTTCGATGACATTTTTGTATGACATTTGAGTGTCAGTGTCACTGATAAGCTTGGGTAGGTTGTAAGTGACTCTACCCTCTTGCCTGGTATGGCGTTCGTGCATTTGGCGGAGATGGTTCATCTGAAGGTGTGTAATGACTGGCTTATGGTCAGAATTGAGGTATGCTCATCCATAGGAACGAGCATCCCGAAGTAGGGGTTTTGCTTCTGTTTTGCATAGTATGAAGTCTTTTTGGTTGAAGACTGCTGTTGTAGCCTTAGAGCCTTTTGCAATGTGTCCTGTTCATGTTGTCCACAGATTGCATGGGTGTATGAAAGCCGTATTTGTGGCAAATAGGCCATTGGAACTAAGGAATGCCACCAGCGCATCTCCATTGCTGTTGTATCTCTGTACGATCCCATGTATAATCCAAATGCTTAATATTTGTCTGCAGTGCCGAGTTTATCCAGGTTGGAGTTGAAATCGCCACAGACAAACAATTGCCATCTTTCTGGGATTGTAGGACGTCAGTTCTGCATAGAAGGATTCTAATATTGAGGGGTCGTCTTTTCCAGTAGTTAGGCCATATGCATTGACTATGCAACATGTAGTGGTGGTGCGTTTTCTCGTTGGTATAACCAGATCGATGAATGCACCGTGATCACTGACGTATCAAAAGCTAATGACATGGTCCAAGAGCCTGGGTCAGATTACAAAGCCTAAACCCTAGTATGTGTCCTGTTTGCTCCACGAGTACTCGCTTATGGCCTGTCTGAAATCGCTGCTCTGAATGGGTAGCTACTTTAGTCTCTTGAATGCATGTAATATTGATGCGTCATCTGAGGATGTCGAACACAGTTTCTAGTTTAATGAGATAATGCATAAGAATAATAAATGCTGCATAATATTGCATAGCGTGGATAAGAGTATGACGTCATAAGACTGCCAGTCCAATACAGCAGTATCTGAGCACTGAGTTTTCGCGTAAATATTGAACACTAATATTGAACACTAATATTGAACACTAATATTGAATAGTAATATTGAATAGTAATATTGTATACTAATATTGAATAGTAATATTGTATACTAATATTGAATAGTAATATTGTACTCATATCACAGTCATTGTCATACCTGTCTTAATGAGGCTTGTTTGAGGCATGACTTGTGCATGTCTTCAGTACCTGGAATGACGCTATAGTTATTATTTGTCGTTCTGTCTGTGCAGAGGTTTCGCTATCAGCGCCTACTGAAGTGAGATTAGTGGGAGGTGATGAGCTGAAAGGTCGGGTGGAGATCCTGTATCATGGAGAATGGGGCATCATCTGTGACGATAACTGGGATCTCGATGATGCTAATGTGGTCTGCAGAATGCTGGGCTACAGGTGAGTGAGGCACGTGATCTGCAGAATGCTGAGCTATAGGTGAGTGACGCACATTGTCTGCAGAGTGCTGACCTATAGACTATAGGCGAATGACGCACATGTACTGCAGAGTGTTGGCCTGTAGGCTATAGGTGAGTGACGCACATGGTCTGCAGAGTACTGTCCTATAGGCTATAGGTGAGTGTCGCACATGGTCTGTAGAGTGCTGGCCTATATGATATAGGTGAGTGCCGCACATGGTCTGCAGAGTGCTGAGCTATAGGCTAGATGGGAGTTACGCACATGGTCTGCAGAGTACTGGTCTATATCCTGTAGGTGAGTGTCGCACATGGTCTGCATAGTACTGGCTCATAGGCTATATGTGAGTGATGCACATGGTTTTGCAGAGTTCTGAGCGTTAGGTGAGTGATGCACATGGTTTGCAGAGTGCTGAGCTATAGGCTATAGGTGAGTGACGCGCATGGTCTGCAGAGTCTTGAGCTATAGGTGAGTGACGCACATGATCTTCAGAGTGCTGAGCTATAGGTGAGTGCTGCACATGGTCAGCTGAGTGATGTGCTCTAAGTGAGTGTCGAACATGGTCTGCAGAGTGCTGAGCTATGGGTGAGTATCGCACATGGTCTGCGGAGTGCTGAGCTATAGGCTAGATGGGACTTACGCACATGGTCTGCAGAGTACTGGTCTATATCCTGTAGGTGAGTGTCGCACATGGTCTGCATAGTACTGGCTCATAGGCTATATGTGAGTGATGCACATGGTTTTGCAGAGTTCTGAGCTTTAGGTGAGTGATGCACATGGTTTGCAGAGTGCTGAGTTATAGGCTATAGGTGAGTGACGCCCATGGTCCTCAGAGTGCTGAGCTATAGGAGAATGACGCACATTGTCTGCAGAGTACTGAACTATAGGTAAGTATTGCACATTGTCTGTACAGTGCTGAGCTATAGGTGAGTGACGCACATGGTCTGCAGGGTGCTGGGCTATAGGTGAGTGACGCACATGGTCTGCAGAGTGCTGAGCTATAGGTGAGTGTCGCACATGGTCTGCGGAGTGTTGGTCTATATGCGATAGGTGAGCGACGCACATGATCTTCAGAGTGGTCAGCTATAGGTGGGTGTCGCACATGGTCTGCATAGTGATGAGCTATAGGTGAGTGACGCACATGGTCTGTAGAGTGCTGAGTTATATGTGAGTGACGCACATGGTCTGCAGGGTGCTGGGCTATAGGTGAGTGGCGCACAAGGTCTGCAGAGTGCTGAGCTATAGGTGAGTGTCGCACATGGTCTGCGGAGTGTTGGTCTATATGCGATAGGTGAGCGACGCACATGATCTTCAGAGTGGTCAGCTATAGGTGAGTGTCGCACATGGTCTGCATAGTTATGAGCTGTAGGTGAGTGACGCACATGGTCTGTAGAGTGCTGAGTTATATGTGAGTGACGCACATGGTCTGCAGAGTGCTGAGCTATAGGAGAGTGTCGCACATGATCTGCGGAGTGTTGGTCTATATGCTATAGGTGAGCGACGCACATGGTCTTCAGAGTGCTGAGCTATAGGTGAATGACGCACAAGGTCTGCAGAGTGCTGAGCTATAGGTGAGTGTCGCACATGGTCTGCGAAGTGCTGGTCTATATGATATAGGTGAGCGATGCACATAGTCTTCAGGGTGCTGAGCTGTATGTGAATGACACACATGGTCTGCAGAGTGCTGAGCTATAGGTGAGTGTCGCACATGGTCTGCGGAGTGCTGGTCTATATGCTATAGGTGAGCGACGTACATGGTCTGAAAAGTGCTGAGCTATAAGTGAGTGACGCACATGGTCTGCAGAGTGCTGAGCTACAGGTGAATGTCGCACATGGTCAGCAGAGTGCTGGTATATATGCTATAGGTGAGTGTCGCACATGGTCTGCAGAGTGCTGAGCTATAGGCGAGTGACGCACATGGTCTGCAGAGTGCTGTAGCGTGGATCGGCCGGAATGACCTCTTCGGATACGTTCCAAGCACGACCCCCTGAGTAGGATATTATGCGTGTATAAAGCCATATGAGAGAGGTTTCTGTAAAACGTCTAAGTCCATAAGATTGCATAGCACGCATGCGCACACATCAGAGCTTCCCTGACAACACGTGTCAGCGTTGCGAGAGAATGCAGACTAAAGTGCACCGATTTAGTGCACGTAATCTCTTTAAATTCAAACAGTCTCGTGGTTCTTGGTACTTATCAGGACCGGGATGAGACGGGGATTCCAAAACTATTTACCTTTATAAAATCGGACCAGAAATGGCCGAGTTATCCTAATTTGGCTCATTGAAATTATTTTCAAATATTACTGGGACGTCGTAAACGCATGTATGTACTAAATGAATAGGGAAAATGCCTATCACTTGATAGCGTCCTCTCCCTTTTATATGCACGCTGATTGGCTACAGATCGCCAGCTGATTGGATGGTCGTCCTGCATATGATGTCACGAGTAGTATAAAAGGAGCGAAAAATCAAGAATCGAGACCACAATTTGGCGAGAGAGAACAAGTGGCAGGTTGTGTGGCCAGAGCAGTGCAAGACGTGAGCAACTGCTTACTGACTGTGGGTCCCTTATAACTGCAGTAGTACCTCTCGGATTTCAGTTCTTAGTCTCTGGCCCACAATCGGAGCATCCGCATCTAAGTTTTTGTAAGCCCTCAGATGGCCATCCAGAGGCAACTAATTAAGTAGAAGAGTCCCTCACTTCCAACACCTCAGAGGAGCCTTCCTGTAGATGGGCTTCATGGCCCCGATGTCATTTCTCCAGTATGTAGAACGAGTGGTGAATCTTGGTGGACAACTCGTCAGATCTGCAGAACCACGCTGAAAATTGGTCGTCAAACATTCGCACAGCATGTCGTGTGTTAATTAACTTTTAGGCCACAGTCGGGTGGGACTCTGCCTGGTATGCTGCAAGAGCTATGCGGTGTACAATGTATGATGTACCAAGGAATGTACATGCATATTATAATTATAACTTTCTACTGTAGCACTTTATGTTATGGGAAACCTTCAAACTTCTGAAACAATATGAAACTTTCTAAACCAATCTGCTTAAATTATATGTATAAGCTATTATGACTAACTAGTGGACATCCGACGACAATCGTTCTTCTTCACCATCTTTGTGAGCCGCCTCAACAGTTCACCTGCAGAGATTTCCCAGCAACTCCAGAATCATGCCATCTCGCGTTCCTCACCTGGAATGCAGCATCTACAGTGATTTATGAACCTTTTCCATACTGATGACTAATAGGTACTCATTTAGCTATTGTATTTATTCATTTCTTTACAGGTATGATGACTAATAGGTACTGCCCAGTCGTCTGAGACCGCATATTATAATTTATATCTTTAATGTATATATTATCCTTATTTTTGTGCTTATGACTATCGAGCACCACAAGTTCCTATGACCTGATTTACTGTCAATACCGTGATAGTTAGTTTATGTATATAGCAGCAGCCATCCTAGTTACTTGTTTTGTTTATTTTATATAAAACACTAGGACCCTGCGGTACGCTAGGCTATACTATACAACAACAATAAATCTGCATCACTATTCCCCCAGCATCAATTTTACACTGAGGTCACTGTTCATGTTCTCATTGCGCGAACCTGACATGTGATCGACCAAACCTGGCTATTCTAGCTCGATAGGATAGGTTTAAATGTAATTAGGGACAACCACTCCTTCGGAGACATTTGTGTAAGCTTCTTTTCCGGATGTAGCGGATATGTAACACTGCACACTGGCTAGAGTGTGTAAATTTGGTCATATACCTTAGGGCCTCTTATTATATTGAGTGGTTGTCTCTTTCTACGCTCCTCCAGCCGCAAGGCTTATTAATTGTCTGGAACTCCCATCGCCACGTTGGCATGGTCTAACTTGGGAAACTATTGCGGTTTCCAAGCGGTGAAAACCAAAGTGTCGATTTCGCATACACCGCATTTCTATCTTCTGATACCGGTTAGTATAGATAACCCTGCCAAAGTAGTAAGCACAGCGAAAAGATATTTATTTCAACCAGCCAGCAGTGCATCTCTGGGCATCCTGAAACTTAACTCTAACGACATGCAAACGTTAGTTCCCTGGAGCCGGATCTTATAATGGTATGCCCCCGACAAACCTGGTGACGGATGGGATGCAGATCTCCGTCTAACTCCGTACAGTGACTGGGTGCGGTCTTGGCACCCACCACGCCCTCACGGGAAGGTCACTGGCGATGGATATCTGCCTCTCACTCCCCACCATAAAGTTTTATGCACTTCTCAAATTGCTTGTGTAATATTGACTTGTCCTAGTGATGTTGTATATGGTTGCGGTGTGATATGTAACCAGATCATTATATGATTCTGAAGCTGTCACTCTGTAACATGTTCGCTCGCTGCCTTTCTGAGGGAGATACTCCGGAAGGTGACCTTATGGAAAGTGAGCATCTTCGCCAGTCAGGTTCATGTGTCAAAAGATAGGTAGAAATTCTTGCCACTTGCGCCTAATCTAGGAAATAAATCTAACACTTAACCAGTAGTTTAAGATTTAGCAGAAGGACCGCATAAATAAAAGCGGCAACTACCAATACAGTATCTTGGACTTACATAAAATGATGGTGTTGAATTCTATGGAAATCATCCACCCCATATTGACGTAATACAGCGTGCATCACATTACTTTTAATTACACTAGGTTGACCAACACTACACTTAGCATATGTTTAAACAAGAGAGTGGCCCTTTGTGCCAGCTCTCTTCCTCCGCTTCGGCATTGAATGCATTTTCCTGTGATGGAGGCCCGCGTAAAGCACTTTCTTCTCGCAACAATAATATTTTTGTTAGGGGTATAATGGTTTATATTAAACTACATAAGTGACCTCGTTAGGACGCTCCCTTGCAGGGATACTTCACGGATATACAAGGATCGGTGACGTACCTCTGACGAATAGACGTTAACAAGACACCAACGTAGTTCTATGTACTGTATATTTTCTCTCTCGTGCTAACAAACGAGTACCATTGTTTGTATAGTATATATCTTTCTTACTTATCTTGTATAGGCTCCTAAATTGAGTCATGGACCGTCATACTAGAGATATAAATAGCTGGGACGAGATGGTGAGGTTCAATCTCGGCGACAATGGTCGCACAGCCCCAGTGGAATGTTATCATTCCACCGGCTCTAGACGTCTGTCTTTGTACTTTTTGGAGATTCGCGATACGGGATCTGTAACCCTGAGGACCATAGCTAACCAGCCCTTCCATGCATCCTGTACATGTGGTGCAATGGAGTGGAGCAGTAGAATGGACCAGCACATACCACGCGAGCTACAAATGGTGCCCAATGTGAGCCTTGAACAAGACATGAACCCACGCCTACCCTCAACACACCCACGTTTCAGTCTCCTTCATTCGACGAACAACAATCCTGTGATATGGAAGTAGCATAATATGATGAGAGAACTGCATGCGTGCTCACCGACTATACCAGAAATTTCCCCGTTATGAAACAACCAGCACCAATTCAACATGAGTATTCGCCGATCAGCGAGGGGACATTACATGCCGGATCGGGGTCGACCATGACAAATACCCCTATGGGGGCACACCAATACTTCATGACCATTACGTTCACCCATATCATCAGAAGGTGAGCAATGGCCTGCCCCTAATTCACCATGTCCCGCATCTCCCCCTATCAGAACGTCGTCACCTTATTATGCATTTGTACCGCGACACGAACTGGGGGATGCAGAACATCCTTTTCAATATTATACTGGAAGAAACACATCATCACATGGCATGCACCACCCCCGTCAATCTCCTGGACCACCTCCGTATGAAGAGCGCCTGTCACAGCGACCTACGGAACTTCCGCATCACATACATGGAACGCCTCCACCAGTCTATAGATCTACACCTGTCTATTGACCCACATCAGGGTGGTATTCAGTGGAACCAACGTATCGCTCACAACATTATCGTTGGGAATCATCTTCATGGATGCGATGTCAGTGAGATCAACAGCGGGAACATCCACCAACACCAACACCAACACGCAGACCAGCATCCACGTTTACACCATTCTCCCTAGATTCGCGCCTATAGTACCATATCATGCCCATGGCCGAGTCATTCTCCCTTCCGAATTCAGTGCGGAGAGTGTCTGGGCCAATTACAAGTGCCAGTTCGAGATCATTAGCCACACAAACCGTTGGATGGATCAACAAATGGGAGAGTATCTGGCTGCAAAGCTGTGGGGCAAAGCACTGCAGGTCCTGGCAGATTTGGGGTCAGACAACACACCAACGTACACGGAGCTAGAAAACACGCTGTCGGAGAGATTCAGAGACACCACCCTTGGAGAAAAGTGTCGTCTTCAGCTTAAAAACTTACGTAGACGAGCTAGGGAGACCTTGCCGGAGTTAGCGATTCGTATCCGACGACTTGTTACACGTGCATACCCCAGCACAAATCACGAGGGAGTTACCCATCTTCATCTTGATACCTTCATCGATGCATTGAGTGGTGAGCCCGCCCTAAAAGAAAAACTATTTCTGATCGAACATAACAATTTACAGCCATTAACGGTGACTACAGTCAGAATCGAGAACTTCTTGGAGCATGAACAAGCCAATCGCTACCAACTGCATCCAATTAATGAGGTAAACGATGCACACCTCCTAATCGCCGCAACCACTGCATCTGCACCTCCATCCGCATCAGCAATAGACCCACGCACCACACCATCCGAACACCCCACCAGTTATAATCACATGCCTAGAGGAATAGGGCATGGCCAGTCCCATTGGTGAGGCCACAAAACGCCTGCGGATGCAGAAACCAACACAACAACAGCAATAGACAAAACATGCACGATAGGTTGGAAGAGATAACTAAACACATCTCCACACTCACTAATTTAGTCACCACGCTCAGCACCACCGTCGCCACAGAGTCGACTACATGACCAGCTACAAGTACGGTAATGCACACACAGCCGCCAAACACAAGTTATGGATGTGGTCAGCCAGGCCATTGGAAAGAACGATGCCCAAATCGTCCTCGATCAACAACTCCAACAGCTGACTGATGTACACCACAACCTGAATCCTCATTAAACTAGAATGGACACAGATTATAGAGTCACTTCGGTGCCCACTCTCACAACCCGACTCAACTATGGCCTCCAGACAACAACGTCAGGTAGCTAACACTGCAACTCAAAATACTACTTATGCATCAGTATACAACCACACCCACCCGGCTTCACCTAAGTTGGTGCCAACCATGCACACAGGCATCTGTGGCACCACCAACACCTCCCTCTGCGAGAGGTTGTGACCCCGCAACCTCGACATCTCACAAACCTTCTTTCCAATGTAAAACGGCAGTGGTTGGTTCTAGCACCTTCACTGAAACAACGTTTATACAAGCACCACGACCCGCCGCCAAAGCACTTAACACACGGTGCCCCTTGGTGGTATGCAACTCACAGGTCCTAACAACATCACCCACCGCATCTAGCAGCAGTAACATCGACACGGACAGCGGTCAGCATTCAGCATCATGAATCCACAAGAAGAAGCATCATCTAAAGAATGGCAACCCTCTGCACCACCACTGCTTCTTTTGCGCATCCACCAAACATCCCATGATGCATTGTCAAAAGTGGCTAATTCAGCTGGCCCTTATCCGTGACCACACCGGTCCTATCAAGACTGCTGTCTACAGCAATTTGCGATACAGCACACCAGCATTAACAACACCACCATTGCTACCCCCAGCTCCGTCATCGCCTAAGCAATCACCGCAGTTGTGATGACGAGTTGGTCTCTTCCTCACCCAGCCACCGATTGCACTCACGGAAGCTATCGAAAATCAAACAGACTACATACAGGATGGTACTGCAACAAAAGAAATCCCTCAGGCAGTATCATTGGAAACTCTTCCACAAGCACAGCACAAAGTAATATACAAGTGTGCTTGCCTGTTTAGTGGCATTTCGACCAGTGCCATTGTAGACACTGGAGCTTCCATCGCCGTTTTGAACAAGCTCTTGTATCCCACCACATAAAAAGCCACCCCTTAGGCCTACAAACATCTTTTTACAAACAGCTACCGGAGCTTATGTTCCTGTGGCTGGTACAATAAACCTCGTGATACAGATAGAGGAACTGCAATTCATACAGTGAGTTGTAATTGCCTCTATTTAAAATGATGCCCTGCTAGGTTCTGACTTCCTCAGTGCCAGTGAAGCCATCATACATTGCAGACAACAGGAATTAGACATACACGGCCGACGCATACCCCTTGGACCGGAATAATCAATGTAGGACACTTGTGTGGTGATTTTGGCATCTACGGCCACAGTTGAGCTGGGACAAGAGGAAATATTATGGGCCACCACACCACAGTTATGAAGGAACACACACACATCGCCATGCTGGAACACAGCCCCAGATTATATGATTGCCTCATGATACGCAAGTCCCCGGATGATCGTGGACACCACCAACAAGGATCATATACCATGTGGAGTATTCAATGGCACAGCGGATGCAATAATACTAATACCGGGAGTTCGTTGTGGCCATCTGGTGGATGTGATATCACTGGAGACACACACCCCTCCACCCTACCGCACCTGCACCAGGAACAACCTCTGAAGATGATTTACTAGAACACCTGCATGACCTTTATTTGCGCGCCACAGTTGGTTTAACTCAATCTCACAAACGTGACATACAACGAATATTACATAAGTATCGTGAAGGTTTTTCGGCCAGAGACATGGACCTCGGAGAAACTCACCTCATGTGACACTCCATCGACACCAGGAATAATCTACCCATTCGACAACCCATACGACATCTTCCCATTCACAAGGAAGTGGAGGCACATCAACAAGTAAATGCAGATAGGCATCATAGAGCCCTCGACATCCCCTGGGCCAGTCCCATTGTACTAGCAGTCAAGAAGGATGGGTCTTTGAAGTTTTGCATTGACTACCGCCGCCTAAATGATCTTAGCGCCAAGGACGCATATCCGTTACCAAGGATCGACCAGGCCTTAGATTCCTTGTCCAGAGCCAAGTTGCTTTGTACTCTTGACTTAGCTAGTGGGTATTGGCAGGTAGCCATGGATGAGGCTGACAAGGGAGAAAACCGCATTCATATGTAGAGGCGGTCTTTTCCAATTTGGCAAGATGCTCTACGACTTGTGCAATGCTCCTGGAATGTTCGAACGTCTCATTGAGTGGGTACTCACTACCCTGCAGTGGGAGATCGGCCTCTTTACATCGACGATGTAATCGTCCTTGGCTCTTCGTTTGAGCAGACCCTGTCCACATTGGACAAAGGTTTCATGCGGTTTCATGCCACCAACCTCAAGCTCAAACGCAGACAGGGCATCGAGTTCTTGGGACACGTCATATCCGCATATCCGAAGTAGCTACTCAACCTTCAAAAACCAAAACAGTAGCGGCGTGGCAAACCCCCACTTCAGTCACTGACACCCGGAGTTTCCTTTGTCTCTGCCAATACTATCGTCGATACATCCGAAACTTTAGTGAGATTGCATCCCCGTTATTCCAGATCACCGAAAAGGAGCGACCATTTGAGTGGACGAGTGAGTGTGAAGGTTCCTTCTGGGCGCTGAAGTAAACATTTGACAACCGCACCAATTCTTGCTCATCCTAACCCTAACCTCCATTTCATCTTAGCCACTGCTGCATCTGCTTATGCAATAGGTGCAGTTCTAATGCAGGTCACAGAAGATGGAATGGAGCAGGTACTGGGTTATGGTTCGCGTACTCTGAATAAGAAAGAGAAACATTACGCGACCACTAAGAGGAAATTGTTAGCTGTGGTGTATTTTGCCAAATGTTACAAGCACTTTCTGTACGGGCGCCCATTTACACTCCGTACAGATCACGCCTCACTATGCTAGCTCAGAAACATAAAAAATTCGGAGGGCCAGGTAGCGAGGTGGCAGGAATCCCTGCATGCCTTTAACTTCAATGTTGTTCATAGACCCGGCAAGCTGCATGGAAATGCCGATGCATTGAGCAGAATCGGGCTCGAGGATGAACAAGAAGTGGCCACCACCATGACACATACAACACAGCTATCTCCCGTGCTCCCTGAACTGCGGTGTGCAGAGTGGGATCCGGAGACAGTCACTCACGAACAAGCAGCAGATGCGCAAATATGGAATATATATGCGTGGATCCAGGCGGGGGTACGTCCTCCTAAGGAACCTCACTTTCCGCAATGGCTAAATATTACTATCAAAGGTTTGGAGAATGTCATACACAAGGTGGCATCCTCTATATTAATAACTGGATAGTGATTCCTGAGCATTATCCTGTTATCATACTCAACCAACTGCACGACAACGCTGGACATTTAGCCGTAGACCATACTGCGGATCACATCAAACAGAGATTTCACTGGATCGGGATATGCGATAGTGTAAAGGCATGGGTTGCCAAATGTGCACCAAAACCAAAAAAGTCGCTGTTGGCCAGCACCATTAGGCACCACTGCAAGTTAAAAGTGTTGGTGCACCATGGGGGGAGTGACTATTGATGTGCGCGGACCCTTGAATATGACGGATGAAGGAAACAAGTACATCCTCGTATCACAAGATTATTTTACAAGTGGGTAGAAGCAGTCGCTTTGCCGGACCAAGAGGCATCCACAGTAGCAGAGGTCCTGTCTAGCAATGTATTCTGCAACTTCAGTATGTCTATGAACTGCACTCTGACCAAGGAATTAATTTTGAGAGCCGGCTGATCTCCGAGCTCTGCAAATTGTTTCATATAGTAAAAACTTGCACCACTATGTACCATCTGTGCAGTGACAAGATGGTAGAGAGATTCAATAGAACTCTTATGGAGATGTTGACTAAGGAAACACACTTTGATTGTCGCGATTGGGATTTATGACTATACGTGCTCATGGCATACCGCACTTCGACACATTTCAGCATGGGTTATACACCTGCGTGGTTAATGTTAGGCCATGAATTAGCCTTACCCTTGGACCTGGCCATGCCCAGGATTCCAGGAGAGAAAAATTCACGGAGATCTCATGGGGCAACAGATAGAACAGGCCCATGAGCTAGTGACAGAATCATTATCCACTGCCTACCGGCGTCAGAAAACGTGGCATGACCAGAGAGTGCATGGAGACCCATATGTGGCAGGAAAAATGGTTTGGGTTCATGATTCGCGACGTTCTGCAAACTTGCTGAATAAACTGAGTTACCAGTGGAAAGGCCCCTATGTGGTAGTAGGTAAGAAGTCGGACGTGACCTACCAGGTTCGCGCCTCGGATGGCTTGATCTCAGTCATCCACTTCGATTGTCTTAAACCTTGTGTTAGTGACAACTCAGTGGCAGAGCTCGGACTCGGCGTTCTACATAACACTGGCACCCAGACAGATGTCTCCACGGAAACATGCAATGCCGACGTTAGTCCAGAGCACTGCGGTGCCAGTTCGACCCCTCTCCTACCAAGCCAGGAGTCTGGTGAACATATGACTAACACTGAGGACAATGACGAGATACGTACTCGCCCTCTCCCTCCTCAGAGCGGGTCTACAGGATCTGGGAAGTCATATCTGAAGAATTTCTCGTTTGTGCTGTCCAGGTGGAAGGACTGAAAAGTTGTTTCGCCAACCTCTTCCCATTCCCACCCACTTCATGCTATTACCCCAGTTATAGAGTTGCCACAGGAAGAAGTGGAGGCTTCCCTGGGTCATGCTTCTTGGAGGTGGGGGATGGGGGTGGAACATAAAATAAATAGCATGGAAGTGAAGAGGCTTGATGAGGCGTTGGCCTGTTACAGAGAATAGGAAAACCGCACAACTCGGTACACTCCCCCTCCAAACCATCAAATCGCAGGAGCACCCCCACTCCAAGTTGCACCCCACCCATTAGCAACAGTCAGTATCAAGTAAGATTTTACTAACGAACGGAAATTCGATAATGGATTGATTCAATATGACAGCACCCATCATGGTCATCCATGCTCTAAAGGAACTCTGTCCCATTCTAAAAAGGACTCGGCCATTACAGAGTGAAATACATCATGTCCGATAAAGTTAGCACCACAAGAACCGCAGTGTCCTGCCCAACTGCAATAAAAACTTACACAGTTCATGACCGCGCAAGATTCACCCACAAATAAGCAGCCATGCGTATCAATCAAATTCACTAACATAACAGAGACACAGACACTCAGGATGACAGTTTCACAATCTCCATCCGATGGTATTGTAAATTGTAAACTGCAGCACGCACTTTCCGAGCTGTCCCCTAATAGTTAGGTTTGGTCTAGGTGAGGTGAGACTAGTCCTACCCAGAGGGGAGGCTGCTTGGAAGTCAGCCCACCCGGAAAATACAGTCCAGCTTGGGGGAGTCAGTAGACTTGGCATCCGCATGACATGGATTTGTTCAAAACCAAGCAATAAATTACCGTCAGCTATACTGTCCTAATTTTGATTAAGAACACAACTGTTCTACCGCCTATACAAATCATTAGTGCGCAGGCTGATGATGCAGCTTCCAAAAATTAGACAGTATAACACCATGGAGAATTCAAATGTTCTCTTACCTACAAATTCCAGCCGACAATCAACACGAGCTGGAATATATACACACCATACACAGGAGGAGGCACATGTTCAAGACCAAGACGCTGTTCTAATGGACAGAGGAATGAAAACATGTTTCTATTTTTTGCATTGAAAACGTACAGTCAACAGCATGAATCTCCACACACGCACACACGCACGCACGCACGCACGCACATACATACATACATACATACATACATACATACATACATACATACATACATACATACATACATACATACATACATACATACATACATATAGGCGTAAAAGCCTAGGATTGATTGTGACAGATGCATCCACAGATAGTCCCATATGAATCGTCAGTGTGTCAGTATATCAGACATGTGAAAACTGGTCGGCCAATCCTTGACGTTTTAGTCTTGGTGCGGTGGTCCAGTGGAAAGATGCCTGTTGCTGATGCTATGCGGAGTTGCAGGATGACGGTTCGATCCCCCGACCGGGAGATGGTGATCAACAAATTAAACTAACGGGTGCAGCACTGTCGGCTAAGTTAGCACATGGAAATTGAAGCCGCACGTTGCCAGTGCGTCAATAAAATAAAAATACATATACTGCCAGAGCCGTGCTAGAGTCAAAGTACAATAGGCGTAAAAGCCTAGGATTGATTGTGACAGATGCATCCACAGATAGTCCCATATGAATCGTCAGTGTGTTAGTATATCAGACATGTGAAAGCTGGTCGGCCAATCCTTGAATTTTTAGTCTTGGTGCGGTGGTCCAGTGGAAAGATGCCTGGTTGCTGATGCTATGCGGAGTTGCAGAATGGCGGTTCGATCCGCCGACCGGGAGATGGTGATCAACAAATTAAACTAACGGGTGCATCACTGTCGGCTAAGTTATCACATGGAAATTGAAGCCGCACGTTGCCAGTGCGTCAATAAAATAAAAATACATATACTGCCAGAGCCGTGCTGGAGTCAGAGTACAATAGGCGTAAAAGCCTAGGATTGATTGTGACAGATGCATCCACAGATAGTCCCATATGAATCGTCAGTGTGTCAGTATATCAGACATCTGAAAGCTGGTCGGCCAATCCTTGACTTTTTAGTCTTGGTGCGGTGGTCCAGTGGAAAGATGCCTGGTTGCTGGTGCTATGCGGAGTTGCAGAATGGCAGTTCGATCCCCCGACCGGGAGATGGTGATCAACAAATTAAACTAACGGGCGCATCACTGTCGGCTAAGTTAGCACATGGAAATTGAAGCCGCACGTTGCCAGTGCGTCAATAAAATAAAAATACATATACTGCCAGAGCCGTGCTGGAGTCAGAGTACAATAGGCGTAAAAGCCTAGGATTGATTGTGACAGATGCATCCACAGATAGTCCCATATGAATCGTCAGTGTGTCAGTATATCAGACATGTGAAAGCTGGTCGGCCAATCCTTGACTTTTTAGTCTTGGTGCGGTGGTCCAGTGGAAAGATGCCTGGTTGCTGGTGCTATGCGGAGTTGCAGAATGGCGGTTCGATCCCCCGACCGGGAGATGGTGATCAACAAATTAAACTAACGGGTGCATCACTGTCGGCTAAGTTAGCACATGGAAATTGAAGCCGCACGTTGCCAGTGCGTCAATAAAATAAAAATACATATACTGCCAGAGCCGTGCTGGAGTCAGAGTACAATAGGCGCAAAAGCCTAGGATTGATTGTGACAGATGCATCCACAGATAGTCCCATATGAATCGTCAGTGTGTCAGTATATCAGACATGTGAAAGCTGGTCAGCCAATCCTTGACTTTTTAGTCTTGGTGCGGTGGTCCAGTGGAAAGATGCCTGGTTGCTGGTGCTATGCGGAGTTGCAGAATGGCGGTTCGATCCCCCGACCGGGAGATGGTGATCAACAAATTAAACTAACGGGTGCATCACTGTCGGCTAAGTTAGCACATGGAAATTGAAGCCGCACGTTGCCAGTGCGTCAATAAAATAAAAATACATACAGTATATCAGACATGTGAAAGCTGGTCTGCTAACCCGAGACTTCGTCTTGGCGCGGTGGTCCAGTGGAAATATGTCTGGTTGCTGATGCTATGCGGAGTTGCAGTATGGCGGTTCGATCCCCCGACCGGGAGATGGTGATCAACAAATTAAACTAATGGGTGCATGACTGTCGGATGGTTAGAACATGGGAATTGAAGCCGCACGTTGCCAGTGCGTCAATAAAAATAAAATACATATACTGCCAGAGCCGTGATGGAGTCAGAGTACAATAGGCTTAAATGCCAAGGATTGAATCGTGGCAGGTGCATCCACAGATAGTCCCATATGAATCGTCAGTGTGTCAGTATATCAGACATGTGAAAGCTGGACTGCTAACCCGAGACTTTGTCTTGGCGTGGTGGTCCAGTGGAAAGATGTCTGGTTGCTGATGCTATGCGGAGTTGCAGTATGGCGGTCCGATCCCCCGACCGGGAGATGGTGATCAACAAATTAAACTAATGGGTGCATGACTGTCGGCTGGTTAGCACATGGAAATTGAAGCCACACGTGGCCAGTGCGTCAATAAAAATAAAATACATATACTGCCAGAGCCGTGATGGAATCAGAGTACAATAGGCTTAAATGCCAAGGATTGAATCGTGGCAGGTGCATCCACAGATAGTCCCATATGAATCGTCAGTGTGTCAGTATATCAGACATGTGAAAGCTGGTCTGCTAACCCGAGACTTTGTTTTGGCGCTGTGGTCCAGTGGAAAGATGTCTGGTTGCTGATGCTATGCGGACTTGCAGTATGGCGGTTCGATCCCCCGACCGGGAGATTGTGATCAACAAATTAAACTAATGGGTGCATGACGGTCGGCTAAGTTAGCACATGGAAATTGAAGCTGCACGTTGCCAGTGCCTCAATAAAATAAAAATACATAAACTGCCAGAGCCGTGATGGAGTTAGAGTACAATAGGCGTAACAGCCTAGGATTGAATTGTGGCAGGTGCATCCACAGATAGTCCCATATGAATCGGCAGTGTGTCACTATATCAGACATGTGAAAACTGGTCGGCTAATCCTTGACTTTTAGTCTTGGTGCGGTGGTCCAGTGGAAAGATGCCTGGTTGCTGATGCTATGCGGAGTTGCAGAATGGCGGTTCGATCCCCCGACCAGGAGATGGTGATCAACAAATTAAACTAACGGGTGCATCACTGTCAGCTAAGTGAGCACATGGAAATTGAAGCCGCACGTTGCCAGTGCGTCAATAAAATAAAAATACATATACTGACAGAGCCGTGCTGGAGTCAGAGTACAATAGGCGTAAAAGCCTAGGATTGATTGTGACAGATGCATCCACAGATAGTCCCATATGAATCGTCAGTGTGTCAGTATATCAGACATGTGAAAGCTGGTCGGCCAATCCTTGACTTTTTAGTCTTGGTGCGGTGGTCCAGTGGAAAGATGCCTGGTTGCTGATGCTATGCGGAGTTGCAGAATGGCGGTTCGATCGCCCGACCGGGAGATAGTGATCAACAAATTAAACTAACGGGTGCATCACTGTCGGCTAAGTTAGCACATGGTAATTGAAGCCGCACGTTGCCAGTGCGTCAATAAAATAAAAATACATATACTGCCAGAGCCGTGCTGGAGTCAGAGTACAATAGGCGTAAAAGCCAAGGATTGAATCGTGGCAGGTGCATCCACAGATAGTCCCATATGAATCGTCAGTGTGTCAGTATATCAGACATGTGAAAGCTGGTCTGCTAACCCGAGACTTTGTCCTGGCGCGGTGGTCCAGTGGAAAGATGTCTGGTTGCTGATGCTATGGGGAGTTGCAGAATGGCGGTTCGATCCCCCGACTGGGAGATGGTGATCAACAAATTAAACTAATGGGTGCATCACTGTCGGCTAAGTTAGCACATGGAAATTGAAGCTGCACGTTGCCAGTGCGTCAATAAAATAAAAATACATATACTGCCAGAGCCGTGCTGGAGTCAGAGTACAATAGGCGTAAAAGCCTAGGATTGAATTGTGGCGGGTGCATCAACAGATAGTCCCATATGAATCGTCAGTGTGTCAGTATATCAGACATGTGAAAACTGGTCGGCCAATCCTTGACTTTTAGTCTTGGTGCGGTGGTCCAGTGGAAAGATACCTGGTTTGCTGATGCTATGCGGAGTTGCAGAATGGCGGTTCGATCCCCCGTCCGGGAGATGGTGATCAACAAATTAAACTAATAGGTGCATCACTGTCGGCTAAGTTAGCACATGGAAATTGAAGCCGCACGTTGCCAGTGCGTCAATAAAATAAAAATACATACATATATATATATATATATATATATATATATATATATATATATATATATATATATATATATTGCCTAAGTTTCCGATCAACCACATGGTTTCAAAACAAAAATCACGAGATCATCACTTCTATTTTCCGGTAAATTGGATCAAAGGCTATAAACAAAAGAACCGCCCTCCCACAACGCTACCACAACGTGATGGAGGAGGCGAGAGGTGGTGAGTCGGGGTTACGGCCGCTGACGTCACCATGCTCTCCAACACCCCATAGGGTGTTCCAGCCAGAAATTCGAACAGGCGAGTTTATAAGCATCCAACTTGAGAAAACGCATCATGCTAATTAAAAAGTGAGCGTCCACAAGAATAAATAGTTCCAGAATTTAACGTTGATCGGAGACCTGATTTTCTGCTGAGTGGGGATGAAAGCAGCTGTCCTACCTTCTTATATATACACCTGTGCAAAAGTTAAGCACCAGCAAAAACAATAGAACGTAGAAACATAATGGTACAACTAGGCTGCCATACTTTTTGTCCCCGCGTTAGCTGACATAATTCCAAGTACGAAATGCACATGCATGCATGACTTCACGCCGCTTGATGTCCGTGCGTGGCGGGAAACAGCACACGTGTTCAGTTATGTAAAAGTCCAGTTTGAGGTGTAGAACATTACATACAGATTTAGGCGACAAGATTAGGATGTGTTCATGACCGTGGTTTATTTGTACAGAGAGAATTAGCTCTTGATTGTGAACCGCTATGGCAAGACGAAGGTTAAGTGATCGTGTGAAATGGCAAATCATAGGCATGCATACCGCTGGTATGTCATGCAGAGAGATTGGCAGACAGCTGAACATTAACCATACTGTAATCAGTCGTTTGATTGCAAAACATGGGCAAACTAACGAGGTGAAGGACAGGCCTAGATCTGGAAGACCGAAGAAGACTACTGCCCGTGATGATCGAGCCCTAGTACGCCTTGTTAGGAGATCTCCATTCACCAACAGCAGAGTGCTCAGCCAGCAATGGGAAACGCGCAACAGAGTGTCAATGTCTACCGTCAAAAGGAGACTGTATGCTGCTGGCATGAAAGCTAGGAGACCTGTCAGACGTCCTCTCCTCACTGCACACCACAAAGAGGAGCGTCTGAGGTGGTGCAACGAAAGAAGACACTGGAACATGAGATCCTGGAGACGGGTATACTGGTCCGATGAAAGTCGGTTCCTGCTTCATGCCACAGATGGTCGAACTCGTGTATGGAGGTCCAGACGCACGGCGTACGACCAACGTAACATCATGGAAGAAGTTCCATTTGGTGGAGGTTCCGTTATGATATGGAGGTGCATCTCATTTGATTGTAAGCTGGATCTGTTGACTGTACCTGGAACACTAAATGGACACAGATATGAAGATTCCATACTGGATAGAGTTGTGGTCCCTCATTTTGTAAATCATGCACCTGGAACCCACCCTATATTCATGGATGACAACGCCCGACCACATCGTGCTAGAGCTGTCCCATGAATACCTCCGCCAGAATGCCATCGAAACCCTACCATGGCCAGCAAGGAGCCCTGACATGAACCCTATTGAGCATATCTGGGACATTCTGGGAAACATGGTGAGAAGGAGGGATCCTCCTGTGCAGAACCTACAGGAATTAACAGACGCACTCCATCTTGAATGGCAACGAATACCACAATGGCGTATCAGTCGGTTGGTGACCAGCATGAGACGTCGTGTCCAGGCCGTCATCCAGGCACAAGGTGGATATACCCGGTATTAATAATGACAGTCTCAAACTCGTGCACAGATGTTAAACTTCGTTTTCAGACACCATTAATGACAATCTAGCCACGTGTGTCAACTGTAGGGCAATAGTTGTCAGTTGTGTCAACGTAACCATATTCAGGCCTCGTTTTCAAGTTCAAACAAAACACACAGTGTTTCCCCACCATCATAATCAGCATTCCTCTAGTTGCATTATTACCTCTTGCACTAAGATGGATGGGTACATAAATGTGTATGCTATTGCTTTCTTCATAGCACATGAATATACCCTCGCATGTGCGTAAAAATAGGGTGGTGCTTAACTTTTGCACAGGTGTGTATATATATATATATATATATATATATATATATATATATATATATATATATATATATATATAGTATATATTTACCTTCTTTTTATGAAGCGAATATATAATCGGACTCCAGGAGAACGAAAGTTAAATAAACCCATACATGGAGTGACCAACTCACTCAGGATCTTTCGGGCGTGGTCCCCAACCCTCCTGTCATGTCACCAAAAAGTATAAAAGGAGGAAAGCGTGCCCTGAAACTTTATCTTCCCTTCAAATTCGACACCAGGGAAGATCAGGCATTAGGCCATTTTCGTATCTTATTATTATTCATTTCATGTTATAATTGGCCAGGAAAGCATTATGAAGAGTTAGGAAAGTTAGGAAAAGCTTTGTTAGGAGCATGCTGTCCTGCATATAACAATCATGTGGGAGTAGTATGTCGCTTGAGGAAGATCTCGCGTTGTCCGACAGCTCAGAAGAATCGTCACCTGTGAACACTGGCAATAAATATCCGTGTACTTCAACTTCGTATGATGGACAGCCATGCAACCGTGCATTTTCCAGAAATTCGGACTTGAAACTTCACGTCAATCATGACCATCTACTTCAGAGAGCATACTGTGCGGACGGCAAATACTTTTATTCCACCATGTAGCACAGTGTGACACATGCGTTATCTTTCAAACATCGTGTGTTGGTTGTAACTTTAGAACCTGGTGAACAAAGTGAGGATATAGACGTCCTCGCTCCACGCTTCGAAAGTAGACTTCCAATTGTATTAATTCCGACCAAGAGGATGGCCAAAACGAAATGCACGAAGAGATGACAACCTGACTTTCTGTACATAGCTTCAGCATCTGCATCAGCAACACAATCATCCAGCACCAGCGCACCAACAGCCATCACCACAACACCAGCAGCATGCGTAAGATCAATACCGGCAGCGCCTGCAACATTGGCATAGACACCAACTGCAACATCCGCACCGACAGCACCCGCAGTAACCACACCGGTAGCATTCATCACCGCAACAACATCCGCATCCGTGCTCAGACAGCCAATTTTGGTAGTGATAACCACCCCTGTCAAAATTAATGATTCAGTGTTACAGGACATTTCGGACAGTTCTATATGTCCTATGAGTTTAGTTATCGACGAGGCGATAAGTTTCATGGAAACCACCATCACCGCTTCCGCATGGCATACCATCACTCCGACATCCACGCGCAGCACCATTGAGTCAGTAGATCCTGCCATCTGAAAAGCTACCACACCAGACAGACTGCACTTGGGGAAATGTCGTTTAGCTCATAAACCCGACATCCGAGCGGTACCTAGATCATCCACCTGTAGACTCATTCCGGGTGTAAAAATTAGAAAATTATCTGCACCCACTGGAGCAACACCTCAGCGCAGCATTTCCGCGACACCCAGCAGACCACGCGAAAGCACTACTACCACCAGAGCCACCACCACAGTGATGACAGCAACTACTGAATCAGCCGCCATCAGGACTCCACACATAATCGTTACCACCACAACAAGTGCATTAACCAGCTTATCGACAACTTCATCGCACCTGAGCACATAGAACATTAACATGGACAATGTAATATCAGCACCAGTAGATCACCCTCCACGACCATCATGTTTGGGTTGTGGAACTCAGACTCGCTGGGGCAACTTTTCAGCAGACACTTGTGGCCATTATTGTTGTTGATGTAGCAGAATGCTTGTCTAGGTGTGCGGAAAAGTGAACTATTATATTTTTATTTTTGAAAGCTTTTTCTTCTTATTATATATGTTTTTAAAATTGAAACCCCATCCCTTGGCTGACTATGGTCATCCTACACAGCTACGCAAATTACTGCATAGCTGTGTCTCAGCAAAATAATCGTTGCAGATTCTTGTGTTGTAAACAGACCATGTGTAGGTACACAACACACTGCAGCGAATATGTCTTATTTCCCGCCATGCCGTGCCAGCTATTGCTGGGGCTGCCTGATGAACCAGCTTTTATTATTATTATATACACTTTTTCGTATTATTTTTCTTCTTGTGTTAGTATGATGAGATGGATTTGGGATAGCGAGAGCTATCCGTACTGACCCGCCAAAACGGGCCGCACTGTACGCGTACACTCATATAATCAGTATGTGTATGTAATTGATATTAAACTGTGATATGTCATTGTCATATTTTATATATATAATATATATTTGTATGTCCTATTTCATGTACGTTGGAGCTTGGGCGTTCTTGGCGGAAATTTAATTATCCTTCACCAAGAGAATGCCCATGCGAGCTATTGTTTAGTCGAATTATGATAATAAACAAAATAAAAGAGCACGCATTGCAATATCAAAAAAAGAAAAGGGCTGAAAAAATAAATACCAGGCCAAAAATCAGAACCAAAGTATGCCTCCCTCCCAAACACTTTCGCACCTCTATGTGCTCTTCTCTGATAAACTATGCCTCTCCCGCATCACTACTCCTCTCGGCTACATGCCTACTCGAGAAGTCTATAATTCTCGCCTAACATGCTCCCGTGCTCTCGATCCTCGAAGCAGTATAATTTGACATGGGTGTCAAGCTAGGAGGGGGTGGTGTAGAGCGGATTGGCCGGATGGGTGCGGACTGTCCCAGCTCAGCTGGGATCAGGATGACCGCTCCGGGTATGTTCAAAGCGTGCCCTGATGAATAGGATGGTATGCGTGTATAAAGCCATATGAGAAAGGTTTCTATAAAGCATTTAAGTCCGGGAGATTGCGTAGTGTGCATACGCACGCATCAGAGCTTACCTGACAACACATGTCAGTGTTGGGAGAGAATGCATACTAAAGTTTACCGAATTGGTGCACGTAATCTCTTTAAATTCAAGTGGTCCGGTCGTTCTTGGTACGTATCAGGAGCAGAAAGAGACGAGAATTCCAAAACTATTTACCTTTATAAAATCGGACCAGAAATGGCAGAGTTATCCTAATTTGGCTCACTGAAATGATTTTCCAAATATTACTGGGACATCGTAAACGCGTGTATGTACTAAGTGAATGGGAAAGATGTCTATCACGCGATAGCATCCTCACCCTTTCTATCTGCACGCTGATTGGCTATAGATTGCCGGATGATTGGCTGGGCATTCTGCATATGATGTCAGGAGTAGTATAAAAGGAGCGAAAAATCAAGAATCGGGTCCATACTTCGGTGAGAGAGAACAAGTGGCAGGTTGTGTGGCCAGAGCAGTGCAAGACGTGAGCAACTACTTACTGACTGCAGTTCCCTTATAACCGCAGCAGTGCCTCTCGGATGTCAGTTCTTAGTCTCCGGCCTGCAATCAGGGCATCAGCATCTAAGTTTTTGTAAGCCCTCCGATGGCCATCCAGGGGCAACTAATTAAGTCGAAGAGTCCCTCACTTCCAACACTTCAGAGGAGCCTTCCTGCAGATGGGCCTCGTGGTCCCGATGTAATTTCTCCAGTATGTAGAACGAGTGATGAATCTTGGTGGACAACTCATCAGATCTGCTGAACCACGCTGAAATGTAGCGATCAAACTTCCGTGCAGCATGTCGTGTGTTAATTAACTTTTAGGCCACAGTCGGGTGGGACTCTGCCTGGTATGCTGCAAGAGCTATGCGGTGTACCCTGTATGGTGTACCCAGGAATGTACATGCATATTATAATTATAACTTTCTACTGTAGCCCTTTATGTTATGGGTAACCTTCAAGCTTCCGATACAGTATGGAGCTTTCTAAAACAATCTGCTTAAATTATATGTATAAGCTATTATGACTATCTAGTGGACATCCAACGACAGTCGTTCTTCTTCACCGTCTTTGATAGTGAGCCGCATCAACAGTTCGCCTGCAGAGATTTCCCAGCAACTCCAGAATCATGCCATCTCACATTCCTCATCTCGAACGCAGTACCTACAGGTGATTTATGAACTTTTCTCGTACCGATGACTAATAGGTCTCATTTAGCTATTTATTTACTCATTTCTTTACAGGTACTGATGACTAATAGGTACGGCCCGGTCGTCTGAGGCCACATTTTATAATTTATATCTTTAATGTATATATTATCCTTATTTTTGTGCTTATGACTTTCAAGCACGGCAAAGTCTTATGACCTGATTTACTGTCAATACCGTGATAGTTAGTTTATGTACATAGCAGCAGCCATCCTAGTTACTTGTTTTGTTTATTTTATATAAAACACTAGGACCGCAGTACTCTAGGCTACAATATACAGCAACAATAATTCGGCATCACTTTTTCCCCAGCATCAACTGTACACTGAGGTCACTGTTCATATTCTCATTGCGTTAACCTGACATGTGATCGACTAAACCTGGCTATTCTAGCTCGATAGGATAGGTTTAAAAGTAGTTAGGGACAACCACTCCTTCGGAGACATTTGTGTAAGCCTCTTTTCTGGATGTAGCAGATATGTAACACCGCACACTGGCTAGATTGTGTAAAATTGGCCAGATATCTTAGGGACTATTATTTTATTGAGTGAGTGTCTCTTTCTATGCTCATCCAGCCGCAAGGCTTATTAATTGTTGGGACTTCACATCGCCACGTTGGCATGATCCGACTTGGGAAACTATTGGGGTTTCCACGCGGTGAAAATCAAAGTGTCGATTTCACATACACCTTTGTATCTTCGGATACCCGTTAGTATAGATAACCCCACAAAAGTAGAAAGCACTGCTAAAAGATATTTATTTTAACTGGCCAGCAGTGCATCTCTGGGCATCCTGAAACTTAACCCTAATGACAGGCAAATGTTAGTTCCCCGGAGCCGTAGCCAGATCTTAAAATGGTCCGCCCCCGACAAACCTGGTGACGGATGGGACGCAGATCTCCATCTAACTATGTACAGTGACTGGTTGCGGTCTTTGAACCCACAACGCCCTCACGAGAAGGTCACTGGAAATGGATATCTGCCTCTCACTCCCCGCCATAAACTTTTATGCACTTCTCATATTGCTTCTGTAATATTGACTTGTCCTAGTGATGTTGTATATGGTTGCAGTGTGATATGTAACCAGATCGTTATAAGATTCAGAAGCTGCCACTCCGTAACATATCCGCTCGCTGCCTTTCTGAGAGAGATGCTCTAGAAGGTGACCTTAGGGAAACCGAGCATCTTCGCCAGTCAGGCTCATGTGTCAAAAGATAGGTAGAAATTCCTGCCACTTGCAGCCTAAGCTAGGAAATAAATCTAACACATAACCAGTAGTTTAAGATTTAGCAGAAGGACCGCATAAATAAAAGCGGCAACTACCAATACAGTATCTTGGACTTACATAAGATGACAGTTTTGAATTCTATGGAAATCATCCACCCCCCTCTTCACGTAATACAGCGTGCATCACATTAATTATAATTTCACTAGGCTGACTGACACTACACATAGCATATGTTTGAACAAGGGTGTGGCCTTTTTTGCCAGCTCACTTCCTCCACTTTGGCATTGACGGCATTTTCGTGTGATGGAGGCCCGCGCGAGGCGCTTTTCTCTCGCAACAATACTATTTTTGTTATGGGTATAATGGTTTATATTAAACTACATAAGTGACCTCGTTAGGACGCTCCCTTGCAGGGATACCTCACGGCTATACAAGGATCGGTGAGGTACCTCTGACGAATCCACGTTAACAACTTAGTTCTATGTACTGTATATTTTCTCTCTCATGCTAACAAACGAGTACCATTGTTTGTATAGTATATATCTTTCTTAATTATCATGTCCAGGCTCATAATCGAGTCATGGACCGTCATACCGGTGATACAAATAGTTGGGATGAAACGGTGAGGTTCAATCTCAGTGGCAATGGTCGCACGGCCCCAGTGGAACTTTATCGTTCCACCGGCTATAGAAGTCAGTTTTTGTACTTTTCGGAGATTCACGATATGGGATCCGTAACCCCGAGAACCGTAGCTAACCAGCCCTCCTGCGCATCATGTACATGTGGTGCAATGAAGTGGAGCAGTAAAACGGACCAGCGCATATCCCCACGAGCTACAGTGCTGAGCTATAGGTGAGTGACGCACATGGTCTGCAGCGTGCTGAGATCTAGGTGAATGTTACACATGGTCTGCAGAGTGCTGGCCTATAGGCTATAGGTGAGTAACGCACATGGTCTGCAGAGTGCTGAGCTTTTGGTGAATGACGCGCATGGCCTGCATAGTGCTGAGCTATAGGTGAGTGACGCACATGGTCTGCAGAGTGCTGAGCTATAGCTGAGTGACGCACATTGTCTGCAGAGTGCTGAGCTACAGGTGAGTGACGCGCTTGGCCTGCAGAGTACTGAGCTATAGGTGATTGACGCACATGGTCTGCAGAGTGTTGACCTATAGGTGAGTAACGCACATGGTATGCAGAGTGCTGAGCTATAGGTGAGTGACGCACATGGTCTGCAGAGTGCTGAGCTATAGGTGAATGACGCACATGATATGCAGAGTGCTGACCTAGGGGTGAATGACGCAACTGGTCTGCAGAGTGCTGAGCTATATGTTATAGGTGAGTGACACACACGGCCTGCAGAGTGCTGAGCTATATGTGCTATATATACATTTGCTATTCATCCTCAGCACATGGCAGAGGAGTGGTCGGACATCTTTTTCGGGCCAATCAGATCTTACCTACATGTTTGATCCGGTTGCATCACGATCGATTTGATGGATTTCTGATAGCTTTATACTAACACAATTATTTTGGCATTCATATCAACTCGGGATGCCGTGCATTCTGTCGCATTCCGATGTTGTTTGAAAGCTATTCACATATTTCTGTCTGGACATTTGCAATTCGATTATAACAATGTATAGTCATATTGGGCCTCGGTAACTAATGATCTTGCCACATCAACCACCATCACAGAGTCGATCCCTGTCCAGCACGTAGCCTACCCAGTTCCAGATTTTCCCAGGATCTGATATTGGCGTCTGAGTCAATATCATGTGACATTTTCTGACATCATGAAGAACCAGTTTAATCTACCACATTATGTGTCCCAAGATGAGTATGATATACGTTGCCTAATATGACGTTTTTAGATCACCATCTTGCAAGACATTGTGTATTAAATGTACACCACCATATTTCCCAACATATACAAACATTTAACCAGCAATTCATTACATGGTAATGAAATCTTGTTTAACAACTGGGCCTTAAGACACAGACTTGAATCGTTGATGCCAAACAAACAATCTCCTAACAAGCACAACTGTTATATATAATTTATATCCGTCAACTAGACCATATGGCTGACTATAACCGAGTTGTGAATTTAATGCTTGCTACAAACAAGCGTATGTACGCGCGTAGCTCAATGAACTCTGTCGAACATATAGCAAACAATTTAAAATCAAATCATAGCAGCAACCAACCAGATGTCAATACATTCTATCGATTCCTGTTCAAGATGGCCTATAGATAAATGTGGTAATACACCCTAAATACACATACTGAATGAGCATCGTGTACATCGTTTCGGCTCTATTGACAAAAACGTAGACGAATTAACATTACAGTAAGCATACAACGTTAATAACGTCTATAATACGCATAAATATCACACCAATATAGCACTATTATGCAATAATTGTGAAACACCCTATATAGTGGTATTTTGGACTTTAATAAATCGGTAAGCATTTGACGTTTACATGTCCTGTGAAATACAGCCAATTTAGGCTCTGGGGAATACCACTCTATTATTATAGGTGAGGGATACATTAGTGTTTGCTCTATTGTCAAATTCTCAGCTTTGTTTTTTTATTATCACCAAACTTATTCTGCTGCCGCTACTACTACTACTACTACTACTACTACTACTACTACTACTACTACTACTACTACTACTACTACTACTACTACTTTTTTTTTTTTTTTTTGAAAAACCGACGCTGACGCAGTCGGACAAACTTCACGGAGGAACTCCTTTAAAAAGGCTTGCAAACCCCCAGAAAAAAACCTGGTGGACTAGTAATCTTGATTAATATTACACCAAAACAATGATAAATAATGAGCATTGATACAATCTATAAATACATATGGCTTAAAAAGTATAGATACAAAACAATATGCTGATAAAGCTCCGATAGCAAAACAAAACTTAACAAAGGCATTACTATTCAACCCAGGTGTAGTAGTAGACCCGTGTGGCGAGTGCAACTATCCAACAAATGAAAAGTGCCTCGTCAATCTATGACAAATAAGTCAATCATTGACGCCAGTGGGCTGATTCTCTAAAGATCAGCGGGCGTAGTAGCATTTGGGTAGTATAATACATATAGTCGGCAGAAAAATTCCAGAAAAATTGATGGCCCTCTTGTTTACATTTTCAATTTACTTTATTATAAGGTTTTGTAAATTACCATTCAATCCATGTGTGGTAGTAGACCCGTGTGGCGAGTGCAACTATTCAACAAATGAAAAGTGACTCGTCAATCAATGACAAATAAGTCAATCATTGACGCCAGTGGGCTGAGTCTTAAAGATCAGCGGGCGTAGTAGCATTCGGGTAGCATAACATATATAGTCAGCAGGAAAATTACAGAAAAATAGATGGAAATAGATGGCGCTCTTGTTTCCATTTTTGATTTACTTTGTTGTAAGGTTTTGTAAATTACCCGGGAACAAATAACCCTATAAAACTCTGTGCAAATTCCTAAAATTACCTGGGACAATTGTATAATTCAATGGCAAATTACTTTATCGATTGATTATTAAATTACCCCAGTCTGTTTATTTCTTAACATGAATTATTAAACATAACAATATCAAAGTGCAGACTAAAATGAATTACATGACACAGATTAATTAAAAGACACAGATAAATCAGCTGTAGTAATTAAATGATTTAAGCTAGTGCAGGCTCATTTATTTTTACATCTCCCAACTCTATTGAAACTATGTTTGTTTTGCACCATATGTCCTTGAATACTTTTTCTTTACCATGCTGCTTTAATCTAAAATATTCGCAAGGAATATGATTCAGAAGCAATGAACGAAATATTGCCTTTATTGCTCTATTGTGATTGCCCATAGATGGATTTTTCGTCTGTGCACACCGATGTTTCCAAATGGCCCAAACACCTATGGTTAGTATTGTTATTAAAATAGTCCTCTCTGACTTTATGATATTTACACCGCTTGATCCAAATTCTCTAAATAAGACTACATGCGTGTCTAGAACAATGGGCTTCGCTCCAAATTTTGCCAAGATTTGGCTGATATAGTCCCAAAATTGTGACGATATTGGACATTCCACAAATAAATGCTCGATTGTTTCCTCGTCTGTTTGACATAAGTAACACCTATCAGAAGTCGTAATATTGCACTTGTATGTCAAGTGTCCCACCCATAGACGTCGATGTAGTAATCGCCACAATAAATCACGAGCCATATTTGGTATGGATGGAGAATGTAAGATTTTCCATACATTTTTCCAACTGGATGGTTTATAGCTTGAGTCATCCCATCTCCTAATTGCTATGGGAGGTGTTACTTGTTTTCGTCTCATAATATGGTACCATTCCTTGGATCTCATCTTGTATTTTAACATCTCATCATCAAGAACTAATGCGGGTTGTGGAGTCAAACTATTATTATTTACATTTGGCAGACGAAACCATTCAATTGGTACAGCATGTTTTATTTTATTTAGCAACCGCTGGACATCTATATGCCTCATATGTGTTTTTCTAGCTACGTCTTGCATTGAAATCCATCTACGTGTTTGAGGGTGTATCATATCCGATAAATGTTGAATGCCATATTTTGCAAAGGACGGTAGATAAAGTACTGCATTGTTATAACATATATTACTATTGCCCCACAATTGCTGTTCTAGTACTTCCTTCCAGCACGTAGGTGGAGGCATGTATCTGTCAAATATTTCTAACCCCTTAACTTGATCTTTAAACACATCTGGTATCATTTGGCTATTCGGAGGTGGCTTCTTTGAGGTAAACACATGCTCCGCCAGAAATGGTTCTACAATTCTCTCCATGAGAGCTCGTGAAACACATGCCCACGTCTCATCTGATGTAATAAGATCATCCACAAATTTTAACCTTAAAGAAACACATTTCACTTTAATATCAATTAAATCAAGTCCTCCTTCTAACTTAGCATTATTGAGAACACGATGGGAAACTAAATGATTCTTTTCTTCCCATATGAATGACAATATCAACTCATTAACCTCCTTTTCTACATGTTTTGGCATGTGTACAACCGATGCTGTATACCATAGCCCAGATAATGCCAAGTTGTTGACAACAAACACTCTACCAAAGATTGAAAGACGACGACGCTTCCAATTTGCTAATATTCTCTTAAGCTTAGATACTCGTTCATTCCAATTTTGTATTGTATTCGGTTTCCTGCCAAAATAGATGCCTAAAATCTTAATGGTATCATTAGACCAATTGATTTCAAGTGGCTGGTCATTCCGCTCTTTCCATGGCCCCAGAAATAATCCTTTGGATTTTCCTTTATTGATTTTCAAACCAGATGCATTTTGGAACTTTTCTAGTACGTGGTTTAAAATTGCAAAATCATTGTTTGAACTGGTAAACACAGTTGTGTCATCAGCATATTGTGACAGCTTAAGTGGTCTTTCTATGCCACGAATACATATGCCTTGAAAGTTATTATTTTGCCTCAATGCTATGCCAAGTGATTCCATCACAATAACAAATAATAATGGCGATAGGGAACACCCCTGTCTAACCCCACGTTCTAAGACAATTTCTCTGGATAATTGATTGTTCACTAAATAGCTACTCTTGATATCCGTATATAAAATCTTTACCCATTTAATAAAGTTTGAGCCTAACCCAAACGATTGCAAAGAATTAAAAAGAAAATCCCATTCCACACGGTCAAATGCCTTTTCATTGTCCAAGGCAATCACAGCTGAAGGGATGCTATCCTTCTCAACCAATTGTATAAGGTCTCTTATTACCATGGTATTGGTTAGAATTGTCCTCCTGGGTACAGCACATGTCTGCTCTGTTCCAATGATTTCTCCTAAAACACTACCTAGTTTCAATGTTAGTGCTCTGGATATTATTTTGTAGTCTACACATAGTAGAGAAATTGGTCTGTAGTTCTGAATTAGACGTCTGTCATTTCCTTTATATATTAGCCTTACGTATGCCCTAGCCATAGTTGGTGGTAAATGGCCTTTCTCAAAAATTTCAGTGCCTAATTCTTCCATTATTGGACCTACAAGGTGCCAAAACGTTTGGTAAAATTCAACTGGAAGGCCATCACACCCCGGTGATTTTTCTAGTTTCATACCTTTAAGGGATTTAGTTAAATCTTCTAGTGTTAAGGGTTGATCACAAAATTCACTGCCTGTGTCTGACACCTTTTTGTCTATATTTGCTAACAAATCCAATTTTGCATCTTCATCAATTCCCTCTGACTTGTACAATGACTCATAGTAATTGCATACAATAGTACTCATTTCATTGTTGGTAAAGACTGTTGAACCATCCGGCATGTTTAATGAGCACATCACCTTATCTATTGCCCGTGCTTTTTCTAATGCGCAAAAATATCGGGTTGGCTTTTCCCCTTCTGCGTGCATCTGGGCTCTTGCTCTAATTTTTGCACCCTCAAACTCATAGTGTTCTATATCTCTTATTTTACTTTTAATTTTAACCAGTAATTCATAATAATTCTCTTCACCATTATTTACTTTAGCATTAATTTTCATCAGTGATCGATGAAGTGTTTTCTTGCGTTTGCGTATTTCCTGTGCTTTTCTAATAGCATACTTTCGGGAAACATACTTTAAATCCAGTTTAACATCCTCCCACCATTGCAATGTGCTCTTATATGATGCTTTCCTATTAATCCAATGTTGCCAACAACTCTCTATATTATTCTTATAAAATTCTTCTCCCAACAGTGTTGTGTTTAATTTCCAAAACCCGACCCCTTTTGTTACCCAGTCAGCATTGGCAAAGGTTACACAAACCATGTTATGATCGGAGAATGCAACTGGCTTAATATTAACATCTCTCCAGTACCCTGTTAACAAACTATTCACATAAATTCTGTCGATCCTTGAACCAACTTTACCATCTACCGAAAACCATGTAAGATCTTTACCATGAGGTTTTGATATTCTATAGGTGTCCACTAAATTTTCATTATCACATATTTCTTTTAAGAGTCTATGTGATGTATCAGTATAAGTTGAAGTTGCATTCCTGTCATTTTCTTTGTCTAAGACACAATTAAAGTCACCACCCATTACTAAGTTTTCAGTGATGTTATCTAGTGCTGTTTTAGACATCTCCTTAAAAAAATTACGACGTAGTTGATGAGATGTAGGTGCATATATACACAGCAACGTGATACGTGTTTGTTGTATATCTAGCGTGACTCTCACCCAGCGACCATTTGCACCTGATACTGAAGAGATTATATTTACATAGGCTGAACAACGAGGGAGTATAACAATTGCTACGCCTGCACTATTATCTTGAGATAACGAATAAAATATTCTGGATCCAGAAATCTTTTCTAAATTATCGTATAATTCTGACTTCTGAATTTTTGTTTCCTGTATCAAAGCAATGTCAATCTGCTCATTTTTCAGAGTCTCTAGTAAGTGACGTTGCTTTATGTCACTATTTAAGCCTCTACAATTGAGTGTGCAAATTAGCATAAAAGGTAATAAAATGCTGTGTAAAACCGCCATTATTAAGCTAACTAGATTTTGTTTTTTTCGACCCTCTCGTAGACCATTTACCTATTTTACTCACAAACGCTGCATTACTTAGCTCAACTTTTTCCAAATGCTTATATTTTAATATATCTGAATCATGACGCAGATGCCTATATTTAACACCATTTGCCGTCACATATGGAACTAACACCTCTCCTGCCTCTGACCTGTACATGACCATTTCATCTGGTGATTTAGAACTCTGTGTTTGAATGGATATATCAGATTCAGCGACTGACATATTATCGTCTTCTATATCACTTTCCTCTATTTCTGATTCAGAACTCTCTCCATCTTTCTGTCGCTTTGTTCCACTCAATCGATCCGAGACACCAATTACTTTCTCTATATTATTTAAATCGTCTAGATTGAGTGTACTCAGTGGAAATTCAAAGTTAGTTTCAGTATCTTGCGACCTGAATTTTACTTGTCCTAAATTAAAACTCTCTTCCAGAGGGTATTGATCCTCATCTTCAACTTGTGTGGAATTAGCCTCTCTGTCATCAAACTTGGATTGACTTGTTACTGGAGCAAGACTTAGCCCCTCATCTAGAACCTCTATTTCATCGCCTGCAACTACAGCGATTGGATTCTTAGTTTTTTCCCCATGCTTCTCATTAACATGGACTTCAGCTACAATCTCAGCAACTACTGGTTCGATGACATTTTCCTTAGCAGCGTGCTTCCCATTAGTATGAATTTCCGCTACAATCTCAGCAGCTACCGGTTCTATGACATTCTCTTTAGAGACAACTTGCTCTGCACTTTTATCAGCACCCTTTTTGGCATATTTGTTCTGCGGGCATCGCCACTTAAAATGATCAGATGATCCACAAACTAGACATTTGTTTTTGTTAGGGCAATCTGTTGCGAGATGTTCTGTGCTTAAGCAGATTCTACACTCTTTTATTTGCCCCCTGTACCATAATGGCAAGATAAATCGACCATCTATGGTGACCTTGCTTGGGAGAGGTTGTTCTACCTTTTCAAACCAAATTCTTCTGATGCCATTTTCTAAGGTTCGATCAAATGGATAGGTCTCGTGTTCTACTTTGTCCACTTTGCCATACTTGATCAATTCAGTTATAACCCGTTCATCTGGGATCTCTAATGGAACCTTCATCTTGACTAATAGACGATCAGAATCTATTTCCTCCACATTACACACCTCACCCTTCACGACAAGGACCTCGTCGAGCAACTTTTCCTTCACACTTTCATTAACTACGGTGACATTCCATACAGATTTGGAAACATTAACGAGACCTTGAAGGACCCGTGGCCCTGCCCCAACTACATCCTTCAACCCATGATACACCTCAATTGCCGAAATACCCCAAGCCTTTGTCGTGATTTTAAGACTCAGGGTACGCTTATATGAGGTTGCCATGGTGTTTTATAAAAAGAGGAACCCCATACTACTACAATATATAATACAAATATATAACACCAAGACGTCGGGGAAAGAGCTAAACACTAAATAAATAGTGTCCCCTTTTGAAACCCTGACGTCTACCAACAAATATACGAATAGAGAGTACAGTCGTATATTTGTTAGTTTGAACCACTTTCTAAGTGGTTCACTAACACCTAGCCGATTAAAGTATGCTAACAAATATATGATTAAATAGTCAAGTCATATATTTGTTAGTCTGTTCGAGTTGACCGGGGACAGCCAACTGACTATAAGGAGTAATATAGTTAAAGAACTAGGCGTGTGCTTACAAATGACAAAGGAATTAAATCCACTCACTCAAGCGATCTTGCCAAATACAATGCGCTAGCCTACGATCTATAGAAATAGCAGACCGGCGCGGGGAGAAATGTATTGCATTGACCACAGTAAGCGGAGCCCTATTAAATGGCGAAAACCGCCAGCTAAGAGGAATGCCTTTAGAAAATAGAGACACAAAATGCGCTCCAACCAAGACAAGAATTTACAAATTAAATATAAAGTTTGAAAGGAAATACTAATACGAAATATATGTATAAAATTTATCTACAAAATCGCGCTAGAAACTAGCAAATTCGGGCAGCAATTGCAGAGCTAAATAAACGCGTGCGTTCACTTCGACTACTACTACTACTACTACTACTACTACTACTGCTGCTGCTGCTGCTGCTGCTGCTGCTGCTGCTGCTGCTGCTGCTGCTGCTGCTGCTGCTGCTGCTGCTGCTGCTGCTGCTGCTGCTGCTGCTGCTGCTGCTGCTGCTGCTGCTGCTGCTGCTGCTACTGCTACTGCTACTGCTACTGCTACTGCTACTACTACTACTACTACTACTACTACTACTACTACTACTACCTCTACTACTACTACTACTACTACTGCTGCTGCTGCTGCTGCTGTTGCTGCTGCTGCTGCTGCTGCTGCTGCTGCTCGTTGTGTACAATCATCTCCTTGTGAATTTACAATATTTTCTAATAGATCTGCTGAGAGAGCCTCCACCCAGGCAGAGTTTGGAGAAGGAGAAGGGAAATTTATCCTGGATGAGGTAGCCTGTGCTGGAACTGAATTGTCTATAGTGAACTGTTCACACGATCCATGGGGTCAGCATGACTGCCAACCTTATGAAGCAGCGGGAGTGGAATGTAAAACTAAAGTTAAACCACAAGGCAAGATATTAACTCTCTCACTCATCCCTCTCCTCCTCCTCCCACCATCTCGCCATCTCACCCACCTCATTCCCTGTTTTCCCACTCCATCCGTTCCCCTCTCACTCCATCCATCCCTTCCTCCCTCCCCATCGCTCACTTCCTCCCTCCAGCCATTTCACCCACATCACTCCTGCTTCACCCATCCACCCTATCTGCCCTCCCTCCCCCTCTCGGTCTCCCTCCCTCGCACTCTGTCCCTATCTTCCTCTTTCACTTTCACTCCATCCCCCTCTCAATCTCTGCAGCATGCATTTATCTATACCTTTTTCTTTGTCTCGTTTTACAAATGGCTTCTATGGATTTAGCTGATACTCATATAGCATCCTCAGTACAGATTTTGTACATCATGTCTATGATTAAATGTGAATGTGTTATTATATCTATGACTGAATGCTACTGTTTTATCCTCGTTCAGCATGTGCCACGGCTGAGTTTAGATGTCCTAATGGTATCTGCAAACCAGCATCTTTCATTTGTGATGGCGATGACGACTGCGGCAATATGGCTGATGAAAAGGATTGTGGTATGTATATGTGACAGTCATCATGAACTACTGCCCTTCTTCAAATTGGAAACTTGTAACAGCAGCAGCCACGTCCTCTCATCATCATCATCATCATCATCATCATCATCATCATCATCATCATCATCATTCTTTTGGGATTAATTTCGATCTTTTCTTTTATTATCTATTATAACGATAGAATATGTAGCACGGATCGACCAGTCGGGTACTGGCCGTACCAGCTAAGCTTGGTACGGGCCGACCGTCCTGGATTCGTTCCTATAAGCACGCCCCCCCCCCCACTGGGTAGAGCAATAAGCGTGTATACGCCTATACGAGATGAAATCCTTCGTTAGAACGTGTGGTGCGCATGCGCGCACCTGGCGCTGTTTCGACGACACATGTGCGTTACGACCAAGAGCGAGTATGTACATTTAGTATACCGAGTTGGTATTATTTAGTTCCAAAAAAATTACGTGTTGTCGTCATTTCTGGTATGAATCAAGACCAGACTGTGACGAGCTATCTAAAACTGTAAACCATTTCAAAATCGGTCCACAAATGGCTGAGTTATCGCCGATTTCCCCCTGCAAATTATGCTCAAAATATAGAAATAACGTCGTAATCAGTGATTTGTGTACAAGTGACTTACTACGTCATCTACACATCTATATCTATCGTAATATTTAGATAATTGTGTAAACGTCACAAGATTCTAGCACGCTGATTGGCTGGGTCAGCAAATTCTGATTGGTTGAGGCAGTCAGTTCTGACGTTCCAATGAGTATAAAAAGGGATGATTTCAGTAGATCAGGAGCATCGTAGGTCGGGGGCTGAACAGTCGGGAGCTGTCCACAGAGTGGGACGTTGACGAACCACCCAGAACACAGAAGGCTGATACCTACATCATCTCGGTTCTTGACGTTTTCAGTTCAGTTCGCACCGTAGCAGTTCTCGGCACACCGAACTTTCAATTTTGTAAGCTCTCGGACGGCCATCTGGGGGCAAAAATAAGAACTAAAATGATGTTCCTCTTTAATTAATATCTACAAAGGAACAATTATGCGGTGAGCCCTTTGCGGGCCCGAAATGTAATTCTATGTGATGTAGAGCAGCGATGTTATTCAATGGATGACTCACCGGATCTGCCAAACACGCCGAAAAGTGGACTTCAACTACCGCACACCATGTCGTGTTGTGTTCTTTTTAACGTTTTGACCGCAGCCAAGTAAACTTTGCCCAGCGCGGCACAAGAGCTATTTGACGCACCCCACACCATTAAGCTTTAATATGTACATGCATTAATTACAATTATATAAGTAACCCTCTTTGTTAATGGGTTATGATTAACTTTCTTAAAACTACAGTCGCTGGACGGGAACTTTTCGTCAATACAGCATTTATTATGTATGACTTACAAACTATTTGGTAGACATTGCTTACTACTGTGTTTCACTGTCCTGAGTTCGTACCGTTTACAACTTGGAGACAGCATGCGGGAACCCTGTTTGCGGAGATCTACATGTGGAGATGTATCCAGCTTTAGAGAACGTGTCGACTCATGTCACAAGTATAGTGACGTCTCAATTTCAGTAACATAGTAGCCCGGTGTGTAAGAGTGGCTACTGAATATTCAAGTAACTATAGATGGTATCTTTAATTATACAATATTATTTCTGTAAAAGGTACTGATGACAAACAGGTACCGTATTGGTCATTGGACCGCATCTTATAATTTCTTAATTATTACTGTTTATACTTATCCTTGTTTACTGTAAGGTGTTTAAACTAACCGCACCGTATTAGGTCCATCAACCTGTATTACCACTGTTCTAATCAATCCGCATACCGTCATTGCTCTGTACTTGGTTAGTTAGGTATATGGCCAGCAGTCATCTTGTTGATATGATTTGCTTATTATAGAAAACTTAGGACTGCAGTGCATTAGGAAATATTATACAGCAACATTTATATATGCATCACTCTTCCCCGCCACCAACGACTTTTCACTGAGGTCGTTCTCCGTGCTATAACTATGTTTAGCTCAGCATGCCTCCGACTAAACCTGACTATTCAGCTCGATAGGATAGGTTTAATGTGATTAGAGACAATTTCTTCGTTAGGAGACATTTAGTGTATGCCTCTTTTCCGGTCGTTGCGGTAATCTATCCCTGCAGTCCGGCAAGGTTGTGTAAAATTGGCCAACTTACCTATAGGGCCTCATATTTATAAAGTCATTGTCTCTTTTCATGTTCCTCTAAGCCTAATGGCTTCTTAATTGTTTGGATGTCCCTATCCGCACTGTGGCCTGATCCGACTCTGAGAAACCATCGGAGGTTTTCGAGCGGTGATGGCCAAGGTGCGGTGTCACACACTCCTCCCCTGTATCTTCAGATACTTAGTAGTTAGTTATCCTTGCCAATGAAGGAAGCACTGCGAACACATTATTATTATTTGATAGATTGTTAAGAGTATATTTCTCCCGCACCGCAGTGCATAATTTGCAATTTGAATATAAACCGAATGGCAGGTCAATACTTAGCTCCATAGGACTTGGTACACATCTCCACCCAACTCATTGAAATGTCTGGGCAAGATGTTGGAATCTGCCACGCCCTCACGGGAAGGACATTTGCGGTTGATATTCGTCTCTCTATCCCCCCCACCGTAACGATAGGTCAGACATCAAAATCGGCTTGTGTTAAAGGTAGCCATTGTCCTGTGATGTTTTATGTGGTTACGAAGTAAGGCATCCAGATTCTCACCAAGCTCGGATGTCTGACAAAGTAACATGTACACCCACTGTCATTGGAGGTAGAAGCTCTGGGGCGTATGTGCCAATTGGACAGCCGTATCTAAAGATAGGTAGGATCACCGCCATTTGCGGCCTAAACTAGTATTTGTTTCTAACACCGAACTGATAGGTTAGTCATAGCAGAAAGCCAGCACAAATAAAAGCGGCACCTACTAATACAGTATCTTGAAACTACATAAGGCAGTGACTTGGGAATCCTTCGGGAATCGCTCATCCCATCTTCACGTAAACCAGTCACTTTAGTTATATTTTTCACTAGGATGGCCTTTTTCACAGCACTTTTGGTTGAATAAATGAGTGTCCATTTTTGCCAACTCTGTTCCTCCACTTCGGCATTGAAGGCATTTTCCTGTGACGGAGGCCCCCACGAGGCACTTGCCTCTTGCAAGATATCCAGTGATGGTGGCCCGCGCGAGGCTACTACTTCTCACAACGACAAGTTGCATTGAGTATTGCCCGCGTGAGGCACAATGCCTCTCGCCACTCTAGGAGTTTCTTTTTTCCTTTTTAGCATAAGGGTATAATAACTTATATTAAGTTAATTGGTGATCTCGTATGCGGGAGCCTCCCTTGCGGTGATACCTCAAGGACTTACGAGTCTGTGTGGTACCTCCGGTGTCACCACGTTTAAAGTGCATCAGCTGTCTCTATGTCATGTATTATTTTATGCTCACTGTTATCTACCAAACTCTGTGGTTTGTTTAGGTTATATTTGTATTATTTTAGTACTTTGTCACAAATCCTTGTAAGTTCATAGTTCTAAACAGGCATACCGGTGACACAAACTCATGGGTGGACACCGTTCAATTCAATGTTAGCGGCGATGGTCGCACAGCCCCACGGGAATGATTGAATTCCACTGGCCTTATGAGCCAGTCTCTGTATCACGCAGAACAGCATCGCACGGGATCCGGAACCCCAAGACTAGGAGCTAGTCAGCTCTCTCGTTCGTCGTGCACATGTGGCGCGACGACTGAGCAGTACATACCGGAATGACCCGATGTTACACCGTGAGCTACAAACACAGAAATAAAAAGGAATTCATAAACAAATAAATTGTTGTCTAAGCCGATGTTACTAGTTTTCGTTTGTTAACTACCGTTAACCACCAACTCGTTTCAAGACAAATACTATACAATGTCATCCAGGTAACCTACGAAGTCTTGATCATACCATAGATGTGTGATGGTAAAGAGTCTATTATCAAGACTTCAGAGGCACGCAATGCTCGGTGATTGGAACTTACCAACCCAATGCTGCAGCACCATGGTACGCGGAGGATTGGCATGCACATGGGAAGCTAATTCATAAAATGGTTTCGGAAATGTGGCTGTGTGATGAATGCAACAACATTCTCGGCGATGAATGTAGGACATATTTCGCAACACCGGCAACAAATTGAGCAACGGTTTCCACGGAGCAGAGCAATGTCGCTAAATGCCCAGCATTGAATGAGACCTCCACGACGAACGATGTTGGAGCTGCGGTGGCTATAGCGAAGCGGAGCAATAGTGTCCAATCCTCAGAGCTGACTGAGGCCCACAAGCCATCTCCACCTGGAAGCGGCGAAACTGTAGCTGCGGCAGGTATAGCTAGCACTTCGGTATGAGGAGATTGTAATGGTACAAGGACAAAAGCACGACGCCCGTGTAGCATTTCTCATTCAGCATTTACGATTAAATGCAGTTCTTGTAAAAATTGGACACATTATGTATGCACAAATCTTCCCACATATATGCATAGTATACTTACATCCTCAAACCGCAAACACACTTGTCAGGACTACGTCTGCACAGTGACACCAATCACACCTGTCTGCACAGTGACACCAATCACACCCGTCTACACAGTGACATCAGTGACACCTGTATGCACAGTGACACCAATCACACCTGTCTACACAGTGACATCAGTGACACCTGTCTACACAGTGACACCAACCTCACCTGTCTGCACAGTGACACCAATCACATCTGTCTGCACAGAGACACCAATCACACCTGTCTGCACAGTGACATCAGTGACACATGTCTGCAGTGACACCAATCACACCAGTCTACACAGTGACACCTGTCTGCATAGTGACACCAATCACACCTGTCTACACAGTGACATCAGTGACACCTGTCTACACAGTGACACCAACCACACCTGTCTGCACAGTGACACCAATCACACCTGTCTACACAGTGACATCAGTGACACCTGTCTGCACAATGACACCAATCACACCTGTCTGCACAGTGACACCAATCACACCTGTCTACACAGTGACACATGTCTGCCCGGTGACACCAATCAGACCTGTCTACACAGTGACACCAATCACACCTGTCTACACAGTGACATCAGTGGCAGCTGTCTACACAATGACATCAATCACACCTGTCTACACAGTGACACCAATCACACCTGTCTACAGAGTGACACCAATCACACCTCTCTAAACAGTGACACCACTGACACCTGTCTGCACAGTGACACCAATCACACCCGTCTACAGTGACAACAATCACACCTGTCTACACAGTGACACCAATCACACCTGTCTACACAGTGACACCAATCACGCCTGTCTACACAGTGACATCAGTGACACCTGTATGCACAGTGACACCAACCACACCTGTCTGCACAGTGACACCAATCACACCTGTCTGCACAATGACACCAATCACACCTGTCTGCACAGTGATATCAGTGACACATGTATGCACAGTGACACCAATCACACCAGTCTACACAGTGACATCAGTGACACCTGTCTGTACAGTGACACCAATCACACCTGTCTACACAGTGACATCAGTGACACCTGTCCACACAGTGACACCAACCACACCTGTCTGCATAGTGACACCAATCACACCTGTCTACACAGTGACATCAGTGACACATGTATGCACAATGACACCAATCACACCTGTCTGCACAGTGACACCAATCACACCTGTTTACACAGTGACACATGTCTGCACGGTGACACCAATCAGACTTGTCTACACAGTGACACCAATCACACCTGTCTACACAGTGACATCAGTGGCAGCTGTCTACACAATGACATCAATCACACCTGTCTACACAGTGACGCCAATCACACCTGTCTACACAGTGACACCAATCACACCTCTCTAAACAGTGACATCAATTACACCTCTCTAAACAGTGACACCAATCACACCCGTCTACAGTGACACCAATTACACCTGTCTACACAGTGACACCAATCACACCTGTCTACACAGTGACACCAATCACGCCTGTCTACACAGTGGCACCTGTCTGCACGGTCACACCAATTACACCTGTCTACACAGTGACACCAACCGCACCTGTGTGCAGAGTGACACCAATCACACCTGTCTACACAGTGACACCAACCACACCTGTCTGCACAGTGACACCAATCACACATGTCTACAGAGTGACACCAATCACACCAGTCTACACAGTGACACCAATCACACCTGTCTACACAGTTGCACCTGTCTGCACGGTGACACCAATCACACCTGTCTACACACAGTGACACCAACCACACCTGTCTGCACAGTGACACCAATCACACCTGTCTACACAGTGACACCAACCACACCTGTCTACACAGTGACACATGTCTACACGGTGACACCAATCACACATGTCTATACAATGACACCAACCACACCTGTCTACACAGTGGCACCTGTCTGCACGGTGACACCAATCACACCTGTCTGCACAATGACACCAATCACACATGTCTGCACAGTGACACCAATCACGCCTGTCTACACAGTGGCACCTGTCTGCACGGTCACACCAATTACACCTGTCTACACAGTGACACCAACCGCACCTGTGTGCAGAGTGACACCAATCACACCTGTCTACACAGTGACACCAACCACACCTGTCTGCACAGTGACACCAATCACACATGTCTACAGAGTGACACCAATCACACCAGTCTACACAGTGACACCAATCACACCTGTCTACACAGTTGCACCTGTCTGCACGGTGACACCAATCACACCTGTCTACACACAGTGACACCAACCACACCTGTCTGCACAGTGACACCAATCACACCTGTCTACACAGTGACACCAACCACACCTGTCTACACAGTGACACATGTCTACACGGTGACACCAATCACACATGTCTATACAATGACACCAACCACACCTGTCTACACAGTGGCACCTGTCTGCACGGTGACACCAATCACACCTGTCTGCACAATGACACCAATCACACCTGTCTGCACAGTGACACCAATCTCACCTGTCTACACAGTGACACATGTCTGCACGGTGACACCAATCACACCTGTCTACACAGTGACACCAATCACACCTGTCTACACAGTGACACATGTCTGCACGGTGACACCAATCACACCTGTCTACACAATGACATCAATCACACTTGTCTACACAGTGAGACCAATCACACTTGTCTACACAGTGACACCAATCACACCTCTCTAAACAGTGACACCCATCACACCTGTCTGCACAGTGACACCAATCACACCCGTCTACACAGTGACACCAATCACACCTGTCTACACAGTGACACCAATCACACCTGTCTACACAGTGGCACCTGTCTGCACGGTGACACCAATCACACCTGTCTACACACAGTGACACCAACCACACCTGTCTGCACAGTGACACCAATCACACCTGTCTACACAGTGACATCAGTCCGTCCGTCCAATCGTCCATCACCCACCCAGGTCCGCACCAACCCATCCATCAATCTATCCTCCAATGCATACATCCTCCCTCACAACCACCCATTCATCCGTACATCCATAGATGAATCTACACGTGTCTGCCTGCCTGCCTGCCTGCCTGCCCGCATGCATACTTGCATGTTTATCGCCTTTCTGAGGCAGTAGATTTACATAACTTTTAAAATGAAGGGTACAACCCCATGATTTGTAAAATATTGAAATTTAATATAATTATTGTAATGCAAAAGCAGGTATTTCTAACAATAAAAAGCTTAAAGGTCTTGTGAGGACTTGAGATCGATAATGAATTTCAATTAATTTTTTTTATCTATTGCGCTATTTAAATAAAATAACTTCACTTTGGAGTGAGAGAAAATATGTTATACAGCCCAATAACGAGATTAAATGACGCCTCAGTCCAAAACGCGTCACCGCTCGCTATGACGTCACACCCGGAACGGTGCCGTGAACTGGGCCGATATTTCTATGTCTTTAGTACAAAGGTAACACATACCATAACATAATTTATCTCAGGTTGAAGATAATTCTTCAAGAAAAAAAAAATTTGATTTTTGAAAATCTATTAGGATAATAAATGGTTTAATGGCTGTCTTAGCTATATTCGCTCACATGCCGTTTTGCTGCTCTCCGACTTAAATATGCCCGTATTGGCGTGAATAATGTAAAGTAGTGAAACATTATTCCTTGGTCATTGTTTCCATGCGTAAATGTAATCTATAATTTTGCTAAAATAGTGCCATTATTCATATCTAAAAGAAGATGTAGGCTACAGATCGTACAGTTACAATCGTTTCTGAAAATGATGAATGTAAAATTGTGTATCTCAAAAGCGTTCCAGGAGTGAGTCTTTCCGTGATTTGACCGTAATTGTTTACCTATATGCTATATATTTTAACAAGGCGTTTGCAAGAGACAGAGACATGGATTAACACGTTAGATTCAACATAGTGTGTGGAGTGAGTAGGGGGAGGGTGTGTGGTGGGGGAGGGGAGTCGGTGGTATCGTCGCGCCTGTGACAACAGGCCTGTAGGCCACATTGATCGTTTCCAAAGCAACTTCTTCTGTGTGATGGAAGTAGCATACATAAATATTTCAACGTTGTGAAAAAGCAAATCTTTAGTGAATAAACAAATTTTAAATAAGTAGGTGAACCAGATGTTTAGAGATCGCGAGCGTGTCGTGTTTACGTACAGTGCAGCTCATAAATAAGTTTACATGTTTCCAAAGCAAAAACAGAACATGTTAACTAGTACCATATCATATATGAACACAATGTAAGAAACGCTCTGTTGAATATTTTGAACATAATAGGGTTGGAATCCAATCATGTTCAAAATACTAAACAGTATGTTTTAAGTTATTTCTAAGCTGTACTGTAGTCTAGCGAACTAGACTATTCTAGTCTAGTATGTGACCCTTCAACTCATGCGGACGGCAGTGTCTAAAATGTAAACAAACAGTGTATTAGTATAACTTTTGTAATAAAGTCCACATGGGGCCACTACATAATACATTTAAGTATACAAAAAACCCAAAAAAACCCAGAATAAACATATATACAAACTATAAGTATCCATTAGAACACATGCGCGGCACACGCACGCACGCAGGCACGCACGCACGTACGTACGTACGTACGCACGCACGCACGCACGCACGCACGCACTCACTCACGCACGCACGTACGCACGCACGCACGCACGCACGCACGCACACACACACACACACACACAAGGGGTAAGTAAACTAATGGGTGTCTGGAAGATATTTCATTTATCCTTTTTTCTGCTGCCAGGTGGCAAAATTTTACAACTTCCTTTATTAGTAAACCATTGGCTATTAGTAGACACATAATTTTGTCTTTTGGTTCTAGTCCTAGGAAATTTGGACATTCCCTAGATACAGCATCTAATAATGTTTTTCTTTCTATATCATAAAAGGGGCATTTGATCAAAAAGTGTGACTCATCCTCAATCTCCACGGAATTGCATATCTTACATAATCGATCTTCAACAGGCGTTTTTGGTTGCGTATATCTACCTGTTTCTATATGTAGTCTATGACTTGGTGTCCTAAGTCGAGTCAATGCATTTCTATGTTGTTCGTTCGTTACCGTTATTAAATAGTCATCTAGGTGGAAATTGGTTTCAAATGTTGCATATGTCCTAAGTTTATTTAGTTCTACTCTGGCCAGAGAACTGTCCCATCTCTTCACAAATTCGTTTTTGTATACGATGATACAGTTTTCTATATCATGGTCAGTTCGTCCACTAAGCACCATTTGATCCTCCACCAATTTAGTCCAGGAATTGCAATTATTATAAGCTAAATCCATTGATAGATTTTTTTGCATTAGTGAGCAAAGAATTTGCTGGTTCCCTATCCAAACGGTCGATATATTTTTTAACTGATTTCAATGCAGTTAGGCCTAGTGGAAATAATCCCAGTTCACCCCTCACTGCATCCGTTGATGTATGCCTACCGACACTCAGGGTGTGCCTAGAAAAGCTTAGATGGATCTTCTCAGCAGGCAAGTTATCAAGTTTCTTAAAGATCTCTGGAAAAGATGAAGAGCATAAGGATGCACCCCATATGTCACTACCATACAAGGAAATTGGTTTAATAAGGGAGTTATCAAGCTCATTGATATTTTTGGTACTAGTTTTTCCTTACATACTATTGATTTCAATTTAAAAGTAGCTTTCCACGCTCTTACTCTGAGATTTTCCTTCGCCATAGTAAAGGATCCGCAGTTACTAAAATCCACACCCAAGTACTTATATGACATTCAAGGTAGTGATTATTGAATGTAAATCTTTCACTCAAAAGACGCCCATTTTTATTTAAAATTGTAACTTTTGTTTTTAACAGATTGACTTCTAGTTTCCATTTACTACAATACTCATTTAAATTATGCAGACATTGTTGTAATCCGTCTTTAGATTTTGAAAATATGACGATATCATCAGCATACATTAAGCACTGAAGTTTCCTTGCCGAAAGTTATACAGGCTGAGTGATCCCTTTGGCTAGTTCATTTATATATAATGTAAAAAGCATAGACCCCTTGATGTATTTGGAAAGAAGGGGTTATGCCATTTGATATTTTAATGCAGCTATGTAATTTACTGTACATATTTCTCACCACAGAGTAGAAGTTACCACAAATTCCTAATTTCAGGATTTTATCAAAAAGACCATAACACCGGACTTTGTCAAAAGCTTTGCTAAAATCGACAAAACATGCATATAGTTTTCCACCCTTAGGTTTTGTATATGCATCAATCAATGGTTTTAGAACAAATACCCCCAGCTATAAGTGCTAGGCCTCAAAGTAGATCTAAGATCTCTGATCTTGGGTCGGGCGCAGGGGTGTAACACTTTATCTGGGTACCAAGCCAGGTATTTGGAGCGAGTGGCCAACCATAGCACTAAACCAACTCATCTTTCATGACAGTTAATATTATGAATATCCGTCATGGTGCTCGCCGTGTGAGTTCCCGCCAGGCATGTGCAGCACCGCCCCCCCCCCCAGCCTTGAAGGGGTCCACCTAAGCTACTGGTGGTAAAGTTCGTAGACCTTGGAGAAAAAGGAAGAAGGTTGTCCAACCTAAAGTACAAGTAAGCAAACCGCTGACTATCATGCAATGGAATGCTGAAGGGGTTTCTAACAAGAAAATGGAGCTTAGCCAAATTCTTAAGGAGAAAGGCGTAGATGTCGCGTGTATCCAAGAAACTCATCTAAATTCCAACAGAAGATTCTGTATAAGAGGATTTCAGTGCTTCAGATCTGACAGGGATGGAAGACATAAAGGAGGAGTCATAATCCTGGTCCGGAATAACCTAAACGCCATTGAAGTTCAGAGAGACATGGACGGACCTGAAATTCTCACAATCAAGATAATTCCAGAGAAACGTCCTATCACTGTTGTCAACTATTACTGCCCTAATAATCAACCATTGAATCTCAGGAAAATCCCAGTTCACCCAGATTCAACTATCATTGCTGGTGACCTCAACAGTCATTCTCAGTTATGGGGCTATCATTCTACTGATAGGAGGGGTGAGGACATTGAAAATTGGATGGATGAGCAGAAGCTGATTCTCTTGAATAAGGCAGATGACCCCCTACATTCTACTCAAGACGATGGCATACCTCAAGTTCTCCTGATCTAGCATTTTCGACAGAAAATCTACATCAATAATCTTTGTTTATTGTTGGGGGACAGCTTGGAGGCAGTGATCACTGCGCTGTTTTCATTACCATTAACATGGATGTTGAGATTGACCGGAATCAGACTCCTCGATGGAACTATAAGAAGGCAGACTGAGACAGATATCAGAAAGAGAGTGACAGATTGGTAAAAGACATTGATGTCAAAAACCAAAATATCAATAAAGTTTTTAAAGAGCTGAACTCTGCTTTAGTCTCTGCTGCTGGCAAATGCATTCCTAGGGGATCCAGGAAAAATTACAGGCCTTACTGGAATACGTCTCTGAAAAAGTTGCATGAAGAAATGTCCAGCGCAAGGGAAATCCCAACAGAAGCCAACCATGTGAAACTCCAACAATCCAAGGCAAAATATCTGAAAGCCAAAATCAGAGCCACCAGAGAATCGTGGAGAGAAAAAACGTCAGGCTTAAATCTTGAAAATGATACGAACAAACTCTGGAGGCTTGTGAAGCAGCTTAACGATGAAAACACCAGAGTACCGAACAAAACTCTTGAAGAGGATTGTGAAATTAAAACAGGAGAGGCTGCTGCTGAACACTGCTTGTATGTTTCAGAAAGTAAGCAATATAGATGTGCCAGTGAGTTGTAAAAAAGCTGCAATGAAGTCTGCAAAGTGGAACGGAGACACACAAATACATGCCGTGGGAATGGACGAGCTTCTGACCATCAGCGAGTTGAAGAAAAGCTTGAAAGTTCTGAAACACAGGAAGTCTCCTGGACCAGTTGGAATAACCAATGAGATGTTGAGGAATCTGGGTACTATTGTAAAGCACAAGTTTTTGGAGATTTTCAACCACAGTCGGTACACAGGAGAAGTTCCCAAGTCTTTGAGAGAGGCCAACATGACCCCTGTACTGAAAAAAGGTAAGAATAAATCCAAAGTGGCAAGTTATCGACCTATCAGTCTGACTAGTTGCACTGTCAAAGCCATGGAAAGAATCCTCAACCAGAGACTTCTTCGACATCTTGAAAGCAGCAATCTCTTAGCGGATGAACAAAATTGCTTCAGAAAGTGTAGATCTACAAAGGATCAAACAACGTATCTGACACAGTCTATTGAGGAGCCGTTCCAACAGAAAAAGCATACCATCACTGTGTGGATTGACCTGCAGAAGGCATTTGATAAAGTATGGAAGCATGGACTCCTCCAAAAGCTCAGGACCAGTGATATTTCTGGAAAAATGTACAGCTGGATATGCCACTATCTCCATAACCGAAAGGCATCAGTACAGCTGAATGGGACGAGCAGCAAGAAAGTCCTGCTACGACATGGTGTACCTCAGGGTGGTGTAGTCTCTCCCACCCTCTTCACAATATTCATCAATGACCTGGTGAAGAACCTTCCAATGGGAGTCAAAGCTGCATTGTATGCTGACGATCTTGTGATGTGGAGCAGCGAGGAGTATGTGTCAACAGCCAATTACCGCATGCAACTCCCAATTGATCACCTCAATTCTTGGGTTACAAGATGGTTTGTTCAGATCAACAAAGAGAAAACAGTCGCAACTCTATTCACACTATCCACTAAAAAGGAACACAAAACAAGTCTGAAATTTGGTGACTCAGTTCTGCACTTTGAGGATGAAGTAACTTATCTTGGTCTGATATTTGACAAAAGACTAACCTGGAAGGCGCAAATCAGAAAAGCTGAAGGTATAGCCAAGCGAAGACTGGCAGTTATGCGGAAGGGCTCTGGAACAAAATGGGGAGCTAACATGATAATTCTGTAACAGGTTTACTCTGGATCAGTTAGGCCAATCATCGAATATGGCTCATCATCATGGATGACAGCTGCTACAAGCACCCTTCAGACATTGGATAAGGTACAAAATCAGGGTCTTCGTATCATAACAGGGTCTATGAATACCACTCCAATAGCAGTGATGGAAGAACTTACCAATATCCAGCCACTCCAGCAGAGATGAGAAATCAAGGCCGAGATTCAATATGAGAAATTCAAATTGATGCCCCACCATCCCATGCATATGCTAACTCACCAAATGTCTAGAGGAAAGCTCAAAAGGAATAATTTCTTAATAACATCAAAGAAAATTGAAAGAAACAGAGAGTCGGACATCTTCCCCAGATGTAGAAACATAACTGCTATCTCTGAGAGGGAACCGTGGAAAGCTTCTGAAATAGAAAACACAATTTTAATCTGGCCCTCGATTCCAGGGATTGAAAGCAAGGGAGATCAAGCAGAGGTGACAAAAAAAGTTCTTGCATTGAGTCATATTGCAGAAAACTACCCTGAGGAAGAATGGATACAGGTTTATACAGATGGATCAGCTACCCAGGCTGTCAAGAATGGAGGGGCAGGTGCTCACAGTCGGTTTCCATGTGGAGATATAACAGACTCATGCTTGCCAACAGGGAAGCACTGTAGCAATTAAACTGCAGAAATTCAGGCACTGATCTTAGCTAGTCAAGTGCTGATACAACGAAAAACCAGAAATGAAAATATTGTCTCCCTGACAGACTCCCTCTCAGCGCTCCAGGCGCTGGAGAGTGGAAAGGAAAGTACAGATTTAATTCATGAAAATCTTATGCAACTGGCTAAGGAGAACAATGTCAACTTACAGTGGATCCCTCGCATTGTGGCATATTAGGAAATGTCAAAGCTGATCAACTGGCTACGGCAGGATCAAATAAAGAACAATTCAACCATGTGGTTGACTTTGAAGAACTGAAGCATATCATTAAAGCCCCAAGAACCACCAGCAGGCAGCATAATGATGGAATACATAGCCTCAGTAGAGAGGATCAGACATGTATTTTCAGATTGAGGACTGGTCACAATCGTCTCAATGTACATCTTCACCGTCTCAAGATTACAGATTCTGCACTTTGTGAGTGTCAGCAGTCAGAAGAAACAGCAGAACATCTCTTGCAGCACTGCCAGCGATATGAACAGGCTAGGAGAAGCTTCTGGCCTATTGAAGTATCTTTTGAAGAGAAGATCAGAGGAGACAGAGACAGTTTGATGACCACTTCAGCTTTCATGCACCAAATAAGAAAAACAGTCCAACATTACTGTCATGAGAAGGATGAACGCAAGAAGAAGAAAAAGAACAAATATGATTAGCTGGTCGTAAGCATTTTAAAAGCCTATTTGTTCATCTGGTCTAAGTCTATGCGACTCCACAAAATTTACTAATCTTTCATTAAGGCTAGAACTAAATACTTTGGCCAAATTACTACATATCGTAATCCAACGCAAATTATCTGGCTTACAGGGATTTCCTGCTTTAAAGATTGATGTAATAGCGCCCTCTCGCCATTTCTCTGGATAATTACAATTAGTAAGGAATTTTTTTTAATATGACTGTTATTGGGGAACAGAAAAGACCTGCCCCTGCTTTTAACATCTCATTAGCAATGCCGTCAAGCCCAACAGCTTTATTAGCCTTCAATTTGGTCAATGCAGACATCGTCTCAGAGGCGGAAATTCTAATATTTAGTTCATTAAAACAGTGTTGGTTTTCCATTGTCTTAATGGCATCCTTAATTATATTATCATGAATTTGGTTTTCAGGTGTTGCGGTACCTAGCAAGTTCTTGTAATATGCGGACCATGTTTTTGCTTTAATGGTGTCAGGTGGGCTATCAGTGTGAGCACACGTTAGTTCCTTGACCATTTGCCAATATGCAGATGGATTACTATCATGCATCTTCTCAAGTTTTTGTAAAATGTCTGCCTTAGATTTTCGCTTAATGTTTCTAACAAAGGATTTATATTTCTTTTTTTGCTGTAAATAGATGTTCCCTTATTGTAATATCATGCGGATCGTTTTGCAATAGTTTTCCCAACCTTGTGCATTCTCTCTTCAACTCGACACATACCATTTTTGGCGAATTATACGTTTCTTAAAATATCTTTTCTTACGCAAGGTTCTATCTGCTACCACCAGCAGGTTATCTGTAAATATGGCAAGCAATGCATCCGCCGGAGTATCGTGTGAGTAACCACAGTTTGTGATATATGACAATTTATTTACAACATCTAAATTTTTCAGCTCAAGTTTAAATTTGAACTCGGACTCTTTGTCCCATTTGAACTGGTTTGTAGGTGGCTTAAGTTTAAACTGGCTATTGTCCATAAGCTGACATTTCAACGCTATAGAAAACGAAATCATACAGTGGTCAGTTAGTGTTTCTAGCCAATTATGGACACAAAAGTGGTTGATCGCAGAGAGCAGAGAACCAAGGCATAATCCACCATACTACTACCATTATGCTGATGGCACGTTAACTGGCCAGCACAGTTCCCAAGCGTCCTCCCATTTACTATTCTTAAACCAGAGGATTTACACAAATCCACCAAATCATTGCCATATGCATTAGAGGTTGCATCTTGGTTCAGCCGTCTTCTCAGTGCTTTGTCTGTCTGGTAGTCTCGATAGTATTTTACGTAGACTATATGCTATAAACAGATAGATTAGTTTTATTAATAGATTTATGTTTAATTAGCCTTTTAGTTCATTTTAAACACCTAATTGCTATATTACAATCGTAAATTTATTCACAGGCCTATACGCATTTGTGTACGTGATGATGATCCTACACGCGTGTCTCTAGCCTGCGTAAAATCGTTAGTCAATCCAGAAAGATATATATATATATCTTTCTGGATTGACTAACGATTTTACGTTATATATATATATATATATATAAGTGTGTGGTGATGTTCAGGGGCGGGGGAAGCAAATTTGAGGGGCGGGGGAAGCAAATTTGAGGGGCGGGGGAAGGTTACACAAAAAGGGCAAGCTGGATGACATTGTCTGGAGAAAGATATGAAATGGGTGTCTCTTCCCCCACCCCCACCTGTCTCTCATAGACGGGTGTTCGGGGGGGGGGGTCCCCACTAGGGTCCGCGTGTACGTCGTAAAGTTTGGGGAGCCCATTGGGGTGGGTTAGGGGGGGTCCCGCTCCATGGAAGCAGGTGGTTTCGGGGATCTTCCCCCCGGGACAATTTTGAAATTAGATGTTCTGAGAAGTGTTTTCCTGCATTCTGAGTGATAATTGAGCATCAGTATTGTGCTTTGAGATTATGACTTTTTAAACTTTTATATTACCATTGGTAATGTGAAAGTTAAAAAGTCATAATCTGAAAGCATAATACAGATGCTTAGTTACGATCGAATAGCACGAGAAACAGGCTGGGTCAGCTGTCAGAATACGGCATGTGCTTCCATTCCATATTTCCACGCACCCAGTAACACACTTGCACCGGTAGAACGGCAGTCACAGGAGTGCCATTACATGCACAGCGGTCAGCGAAGGCATGCCACGTTCTCATGTAGGCGATTTTTGCAGAGTTTAATTATAGCCTAACGGCTAACTCTCACATAGATCTATAGGGCCTGCCTAATGCAAACAGGATGCGATGGCATTATTGGTGCTGGTCTGGTGACCTCATTTTCCTCGATGTCGCCCGTTATAATTAATCCATTACGTAAATCATTATTCGTTAATGAACCAACCATGTCAAGGTTTGCACTTTACACAAGTGACATTACATTTGATGATGCGAAGTTACGCTCACCAACGCCTTCCCATCCCCCCCCCCGCCAATTTTGATTGTATAGTTAGCTGTTTCACGATCTGACCCGCCGCTGTTTGTGGGGGTGGGTGGGGGAGCCCGGGCTCCCCCGCTCCCCCGTGCAATTACCTAACAACCACAAGAAAAAACATTGAAAGGTGTAGGCTCATGACTCGATTTCCTGTATTCTGAGTTTCTTATGATTACGTATAAATGTTAGAGCAATGTTAAGCGAAGAACTTATGTATTCTTTTGTCAATTAAACCTATTCCCAAATCACAATGTGAGCGAGCGGGCGGGCGGGTTGTTGTGTCAGATGCGCGTTGAGTGTGCGTTCATTCGTGCATGTATCTGCACGGTGGAACTGAACAGTTTGCCTTGAAAATACTTAACCGGACCATAGTTCCTAATAAGCCCCTTTCCTGTTGTTGTTTTGGTGACGTCATAAGCGCATGCACATTATAGCTGGTTGGCAAAATAAACGCGCTCACTTGTTTTATATACATAAATATGTGCGTCAACTATGTTTAATTTTTATATCTCTTTGGTTTAATTGTTATATTTCTTTGAGAAATGATACGAAATAAAGATATGATGAGTAGGATCCTTAAAACATTCAGACTGGCTCTGATCTAAATATCAAGTTCAAGTTCAAGTTCAAATTAATTTATTTTGATATAAAATGTACAGTTTGTAATTGCACAACATGTGGTCCACCAAAGGCAGAGACGGTGGACCCCTACATAGAACAAAATATATATATAGTTATTATACATGAAGGACTAATACTATACAATATATGACAGAAAGGTTTAACTTAGTCCTAAAAGACAAACAAGAGACATGGGACATGGGACGGATAGACAACATATTTACAGGTACATAGGTGTGCTTATCTAGCTAATTACAATTATTATTATTATTATTATTATTATTATTATTATTATTATTATTTGTTTGGGTGACTGGGTGCAAGTATGACAATGTCATGGTGGTGTGGGGTGTTTTTTTTGGGTGTTTTTCGGGAGTTTTGTTGTTGTTGTTGTTGTTGTTGTTGTTGTTGTTGTTGTTGGGTGGGGTTTTTTAGGGCCTAGTAGGTGTTTATAATCATATTTTTGATCTTCTGTTTAAATGACTGTAGAGTAATAATGTCTGTGCGTGTCTTTGTATCTGTGTTATTCCATAATTGTATTGCTTTATATGAGGGTTTTTGTTGTGCTTCTTTAGTTTGGTGGTGTCTTGTGTGCAGGTTATTTCGTGTTCTAGTGTTGTGAGAGTGTATTTGTGTATTGACCGTAAAGATACTGGTTAAAGAAGAGGGTAAGTTGGCATTGTGGAAGTCTCTTAAAATTGTGTATAATTGGAGTCTTCCAATGTCCTCGAGTTTTAGAATTCTTTCTACTTTAAAGATATCCTGGCCACCTGCTGTTTGTGCAAATAATTTAATAGATTGCTTTTGTAGTGATTTTACGTTTTTTAGTTTAGCTTCAGATGTGTTAGTCCAGATAGCATTACAGTAAGTGATGTCAGGAAGTATCATTGTGCAGTACAGTTTTTAAATAATATTCATTGTTAGCTAGGGTTTTAGCCTGATGTCAATGCTCTTTGCTACCTTGGATGATACGACTTCAATATGCTTCTCCCATGTCAAATTCTTATCCAAATAGACTCCTAGAAACTTGGCATATTTGGCTTCATGTATTATCTGGTTGTCGATGTAAAGTTTTGGGAGAGATGCTTCCTTTAATTTATTAGATTTTGTAAATAATATATAGTTGGTTTTACTTACATTTAAGGACAGTTTGTTAACTTTAAACCAATCTATTAACTTTGCCATTTCATTATTAACATGTTTGTCCTTATGGCTGCAGAAAGCATTAGTATCATCTGCAAAGAAGATTAAAGAGAGATGGTTACCGACTTTGGGTATGTCATTTATATACAAGAGAAACAGCAGGGGGCCAAGGACTGAACCTTGTGGTACGCCACAGATTACCTCTTTATATTCTGAAATGACTCCATTGAATTGTACACATTGTTTTCTGTTTGACAGGTAGCTCTGTATCCAATTCAATCCAGTGCCCCGTATTCCATAGTATGCAAGCTTTTGTAATAGAATCGAATGGTCAATTGTATCGAAGGCTTTGGAAAGGTCCAGGAATAAACCAAAAGTATGTTCATTATACTCTAGGGAAACAGATAGTTTTTTAATCATATCCACAATGGCAAGCATAGTAGAGTGTTTTTCTCTGAAACCATACTGAGATGGATATAAGATGGAGTTTTTGTTTAGGTAATTGGTAATTCTACTAAAATACAGCTTTTCCAGGAGTTTCGAGACGAGTGGAAGACTATAGTTAGTAAAGTCAGATACATCTTTGGCTGTGTATAGAGGTGTAACACGTGCAACCTTTAGTCTTGTTGGAAATATACCCTGTGTCAGTGATAGATTACAAATATGATCCAGAGGAGTTAGTATTTCTACAACACAGTGTTTGAATATTTTCCGTTTAAAATTATCAATGCCAGCACTTTTAGTTGTGTTAATTTGCATTAGTATTTTGTACATTTCTTCACTATCAGTAGGATTTAAGAAAATGGAGGGTTGATAGCTACCTGTTAGATAGTCCTGTACATGTATGTTCGAGCTTGGTTGAATTTTTTTTGATAAGCTGGATCCAATGTTAGTAAAGTATTCATTGAATAATTGTCTGCTATTTCTTTTTGTCATTTATGACTGTATTATTGTAAATAAACCGCTATGTTTCAGAATTTGTTTTTGCTTGTTCAGTAATGATTTCCAGTTTCTTTTATATTATTTTTTTGTTCATCAAATTTATTATGGAAATGATTTATTTTTGCTGTTCTAATTATTTGATTAAGCCTCTTTCTATATTTTTTGAATTGTGAATCATTATATTTTGTTGGATATTTGATGAAATTCATGTATAACTTGTTTTTCTTGTGACAGGCAGCAATCAATCCTCTTGTTATCCAGTGGTGGTGGCAAGGAACGTTCCTACACCACCAAACGTGGAAATTTTACGTCAACTAAAGTGCTTCATCTTAGCTGAGTTAATGATATGACAAGGTAGGCTGTGCAATTCAGTATATACGGACTTACGCGTGGATGTGCGTGGAATACATGCTCATAGGAGTGGGAAGAGGTGGGCAATGGGGGCAATTGGTATTGTCCCCACACTTTTGGAGCATGGGGTGAAGATATTTGTTTGTCACCCCCCACCCACCCTAGCCCACCTGAGAGTCTTATGTCTAAAATTCCATAACATCCACCCTACACAAATAAAGATGCCATCTCACCTGACCCACCAGATTACAGCTGGCTTTGCCCCCCCCCCCCACGCCTCTAATGGAGGCTCCAGCCACACCATCCTCCAATTCTATATGTGGTGGGTGGGGTGGGGGGGGGGAAGGAAACAAATCTTAGACACATTCCTCAAATACACCGACATTGCACTTCGGCCATGTGTATACAAATTATTTCTACCTTTGCATCTGCTTCACACGTCAATCAAAAATTTGATTTTGAGAATTGCTGTTAATTCTAATATCCCTTAGTATTTCCACATTGCTGCACCCAGCTTCCCATCATCGCACATATATTCTATTCTCCCCACTAAGCAAAGCATTAACGGAGCGAGGACCAGTATCACTTCAAAAATTCAAATAGCATATGACTATGTATCTTACCTTTACTCACAATGATACATGCAGCGTTTACTGATAAAGAAATGCCAATATGTCACGTGTAACTACCACTACATAAATAGCGTTTGTATTGATGATTTGATTCGGCCTAGAAGCACTCCCATACTTTATGAACTTGCGTTAATGTCAAAACAACCGAACTTTAATACAACTGTTCAGTCTGCTATGATATCATAAAAATCTTGTTTAAAGTTTTAAAGTAAAGTTTAATCATTTTTCTCATAGAAGCGGGTAAAGGGCACAGCTGCTCCCGCTGCCCACCTCCCCCCTGCCCAAAGGTGATTAGATATAGACAATCCCTGAACCTCGCACCGACCATATATACCATTCATGAACTACGCCCACATCTGTCCATATAGCCTACAAGCACACCGTAGGCTACGTTGCCTATTGCTCTATTAGAATAACATCTAAAGCACATGAGATGACTGAAAATGTATACCACTGGTATTTTTTGCATAAGCCTACTTTTGCAATTCTCAAACCAATGTAATTTCATGTCTAATTCACGTACATGAAAGCCGCTGTTACTGCCACCATCAACTGGCGTATGTTAGCATTATGATGTTAGTCACCATACAGGTCTGTCCTTTAATCAACAAAATATCATCGACTTTTGCGATATTACTGAATCTTTGTGCAACTTGAACAATGTAAATAGTGTCCATGTGTGAACAATGAATTGCCATAGAACACCGATGTGTAAAAAATTAGCTGCGTAGGTGCCTAATAAACGCAGTAATAGGTGCGTATGTTCCCTATGGTATTATTTCGAATAGTAATTGACAGGAATTGATGGCCGCTTCCAGGTGTGACGTCACAACTTTAGCTTGATAACTGAAAACGTTTGGTTGTCAAGATGGTTAGTATGTGCTTATCTCAGCATTGGCTGGGCCGATTTAAAAAATGTAAATAGAATTTTGTTCTTTTAGTAAAGGAGAATATATATTATGATTGTCAAGTTAATCAGACCAATCGGATAGCTAATCCTCACAACAGCTTTAATTAACGTTGTAATCTACTGTGCAAAAGGAGATATACGTATTTGAATGTACAGCAAATGAACCTCAATTAAGCTTGGCATATAACATTTTACTAAATCATCAATCTATACAATTCTAAGTAGAAAACGCACAGGACTGACTGTGTCTGCCACAACCGGAGAGAAATTTATATAGAAAACTTGAATCTAGAATTATCTATTAAAGACCTGGCGATACCAGAG